>JADGMU010000411.1:0-57500 GCA_016920895.1 Vaccinium myrtillus | reverse complement strand
TTTGAAATATATATATATATATATATATATCCTATATATATGGAAGCCGATCTATTGAGGGAGTCCTCAAACAAAATTCCATGCGGACCTCACCTTTTTCGACTTTCCGGATCAAATTTTGTGATCCGAACCGCTCAATGTTTTTTAAAATGCATTTTCCAAGGTCCAAGCGGAAAATCTTCAAAAAAATACCGGAAGGGCTTGATCCACACGTTTTTTTATTATAGCGTTTTTAACAAAAGCGTGGGATCAAGCCCTTCCGTATTTTTTTGAAGATTTTCCGCGTGGACCCTTAAAAATGCATTTTAAAAACATTGAGCGGTTCGGATCGTCAAAATTTGATCGGGAAATGTGAGGTCCGCACGGAATTTTGTTTGAGGGAGTCCTCAATGGATCGCCATCCTATATATATATATAGGGTCAGGATCCTGTCATGACTCCCTGACCAAACTTTACGTCCACACCACCCCCTTCCCGGTCAAATGGTCGGGATCCGAACCGTCCAATGTGTTTAGAATGTGTTTTTAAGGGTTCGAGCGAGAAATTAGCAAAAAAAATGACCGGGAAGGGTTTGATCCGGCGTTTTTCATTAAAAGCGTATATAACGGTTTTGTGTGAAAACTGCTCGGATCAAGCCCTTCCTTGGCCATTTTTTTGCTGATTTCTCGCGGGAACCCTTAAAAACACCTTCTAAACACATTAGACGGTTTGGAACATGAAAATTTGATCGGGAAATGAAAGTTTGGACGTAAGGTGTGGATATAAGGGTGTGGATCGGATCCTTGTTGTATATATATATATATATATATATATATATATATATATATATATATATATATATATATATATATATATATATATATATATATATATATATATAGGAGCATTTCTATAAGGGAGCCCTTACATAGTACGGTGCGGGATTTTGTGTTCGAGATCGAATTTTGTGATCCGAACTGTTAGATGTTTTTAAAACGTGTTTTTAAGGTCCAACGCGTGGATTTGTGAAAAAAAAAATACCCAGAAGGGCTTGATCCGAGTAGTTTTCGATAAAAATGTATATGGTTCGGATCGTCAAAATTCGATCTCGAACACAAAATCCCGCACCGTAGCTATATAAGGGCTCCCTTATAGGAAATGCTCCCTATATATATATATATACGAAATCTTTCCTATCAGGTATACCTGATGGGCTTCCCATCATGGACTCCTATTTCCCGATCAAATTTTCACGATCCGAACCATCCAATGTGTTTAAAAGATGTTTTTAAATACAGTTTTTATCGAAAACTGATCGGATCAAGCCCTTCCCGGTATTTTTTTTCACTGATTTCTCGCGAGGACCCTTAAAAACACCTTTTAAACACATTGGACGGTTCGGATTGTGAAAATTTGATCGGGAAATAGGAGAATTGGAGGGCTTTCTGATGGGAAGCCCATCAGGGAGTCCTGATTGGAAGCTCACTGTATATATATATTTACGCATCATATAGTGAAAATGTTAGTATGTCTTATGCACCAAAAAGAAAATGTTATGTCTTTTTGGTGAAGAATATTTTATTTTATGATATTATTTTGTTACGCTGCTTTGCTTCTTTTTTTTTGAGAAAAAATGTAAGAAATTAAACAATCATTCATGTACATCCAATTAATGCTTTGTCCTTTATTTTGTTGCAAAAAATACAAGGAAATTTTAACTTTCTCGAAGCTACAAATGGAATTCCAAATTTATCCTTTTCATTCACTTGCTTGCTAATATTTGCGAATAAGAGTTGTTATATTTCAAATATGTAATTAAGGTTTATTTTGGAAAATATCTATTCGTACAATTATAACGAAACACACGCTAGAAAACAAATTTTTTTTTCTTTTTCTAATTCCTTCACTTTGCTATCTACTGTATTATTTTTATTTTCCATTATCTCTTTCTTAATAATCTAACGGACCCTTCGAAAATTTGCAGGCAATGAGGCACGAAAGACGTCGGCAGAGGATCGGATCGACGAATACCGGTGCAGCTAGGTCAAAATCATGGAGCCCTTCCTTACTGAGCATCTCTGAGAGTGGAAGCTAATAAACCTCCTGTTCACCCATGGTCATAGAACTTGTTCACCCATTGTAAAAAAAAATAAACCAATATATATATATTTTTTTTGGCACTGAAGTAAGAATATCAGCTGATACTTTTGCATTCTTCTCATTACCTGTAGAATTATATTTTGATGTCAAGGTTTTTTTTCCCATGGTCATGGTTGAGTAAAATGATGGGATAACTTGGCAAATCCCTTTGCTTGAGCTGTTTTCTCTCTTTTTTTCCCTCTTCATTTTCCCTCTACGTATCTTGTCACAAATTTAACGTTCAAACACATTTAATCCATTGTGGGTTTGTCCAACGGAGTGCTCCGATTTGGCGTTGTAGCTGATTTAGGGCTTTTAGCTTATGGATTTGTTGTAAAAAAAAAAAAAAAAAATTAATAATCTGGCATTTGGATCTCCAATGGTCAAGCATGACCATTTTTTGGTGGAAATTGGAGAAAAACCCTAAAGCAATGGTGTGCAATTTTCCCACCGAAATATGGCTCCACCAATTTTCACCAAAAAAATGGCTGTGCCACCTTACCAAAATAACCATCGAATCCTTCCCACCAAACCTTCGCTGCAAAACGCCAAAATCTGTGTGTGGTGTGAGTAAGGCTAAGTTTTCCGTTTGATTTTAGCAAAATGAGTTTACCAGGTGTTAAAATTATGGTTGATTTTTGCTTAAAATCAACCATGATTTTAGTACATGCTAGACTCATTTGCTAAAATCAACCACTTGCTAAAATCAAATGGAAAACTCAGCCAAGTGTGTGTGTCTGAGATTGAGGAGAGAGAGTACCCGGTGCCGTTCGACCGACAATTTGTTGGAGCAATTGGGCTCCAATGGATTTTTTTGGGGATTTAACATTAATTAGTGTTAGCCCGATGAATTAGTCCCGGCCCAATTAAATTAGTCTTAGCCCAATTGATGGATTTAAGCCCAAAAAGCAAAACTTCAACGGCTGGAATTCCGTATTTTTTTTTTTACGAGTAATGGAAATCCAATACCTATTATTATTATTTTTTTCAGATGTAATGAACTAAGTGAAGTACAGGTTTTTTTAAATAAAAAAAAAAAAAAGTGAATGGCAGTTGAAAAAAGGATACAAGGGAAATTATTAAAAAAGGAGGACACAGCAAATGGCAATGCACCATTGCAGCAACATTGCCATTTTAAAGGCAACCGAACCGGACCAAACCGGGAATATTTACTCCCTCCATCCCAATTTTTTGGTCTAAAATAGTACTTTTTGTTGCCCAAAAAAGATTGTCCCAGTTAAAAAGTAATGGGGAAAAAGTGATGAGTTTACTCTTTTGCCCTTACTTTTTAATAATAATGAAAAGATTGTCCCAATTGAACAGCGCTTGCTCTATCCTAGTCATAGCAAGCCCTCTCGCTTCTTGATTTGGCATGGAATTAATAAGTAATTTAACAAGCGCCAACCAAATATGGTAAACGTATCTTCTAATAATATGTAATTCTACGTACCTTCATTCCCTGGGTAGCATTGGACTCTTCCAATTTAAAGAGTGTTGAATAGCTCTCCAACTGTTCTGCTTTCTTTTGACTTTGATAGTCTGATGACATTTGCACCTAAGCAAGCAAGTCCTAACTTCGATATTTGTAACATGTAATTCTATATACCTCCATTCCCCGAGTAGCATTGAAATCTTCCAGTTTCAGTTTAAAGAGTGTTGGATAGCTTTAGAATAAACAAACATCTCTCTGGCCGTTCTGCTTTCTTTTGACTTTGATGTCATTTACACCTGACCAAGTTAGTCCTAACTTCGATATTTGTCAATATTTACACTTTCGCAAGCTAAAAGTGGAATTTATATTCATATCTTATGTGATAGTTTCTACCAACAATTTGGACAAATGCAATCAATTGGACTATATACGTTTAAGGCTAAAAGTTGAAAGGAGAATGGTTTGGCTAAATACTAAGAAAGTTGATTTTTTTTTGTTGTTATTTTAATTTTCTCCTTTATTCATTTCACGTCAAATTTATTTGTTTGTCTCGATAGATGAATTGGAAAAGTAAAAGTTTTTAAGCCAAAAATAATTTTTTTTTGAATTGGCTTATTTTTACCTTTATTTAAAAAAATTTGGATTTCGGTCATAACTTTATACTTTTATGATTCCTCTAGTCGATACAAATCAATAAGTCAATTTTTTTTTGACAAAAAAAAAAAGAAAAGGAGTCAACTTTCTTATTTAGCCAAAGCATAATTGGAGTAATGGTCGAGGCATAAAATGAACAATATTGGAACAGTTAAGGGGATAAAATTGGAAGTAAAAAAAACCCATAATATTTGGGGGAAAGGGTTTGGGAACTGGCAGTCTCTTGGGTTTTACAGGAAAACCAGAAACCCAAAACCCCACCGGACCTCCGACGTCGGACGTCTCTCTCTCTCTCTCTCACAGAAGGGGGCAATAGCCACGGCTCCGTCGACTAATCAATTGGTATGTTTCTATTCGTCGCACAGGAATTAGTTAGTTTTAATTGGGTCGTCGTTTCAGTTTTTTCCTACTTATTTTCCTGCTCTTTCTCGGCAAGCAAACGGACCCAGTTGACGTAACTGTGCTCCGTTTGATGAAGTTGTTCATCTTTATCTTGCTTGGCTTGTAATGCCTCTTTTGTATTGCTGAGAAATGTAAGAAGATGAAACAAATCCAAGTCTTAAGCATATGATTACTGGAGGTCTCAGGTTCGAAACCTCTAGGTGCATATAAACGGGGGCCCCGGTAGTGGACAATGAGATTGGTCCCTAGACTGGCCCGGCCACTTTAGCTATCAAAAACCTCTAAGGTGGATAAGATTCTATAAGAGCTTTGTCCCGGCTTTTATCTGACTGTCCCCCGCACTTGGAAGGTGGGATTGGGTCCCGGGATTGGTCAAGGTTCGCGTAAGTTGGTCCAAATACCTGGGTTATCAAAGAAACGATTTCTGTCTATTAACAGTCGTTTGGTTAGAGTGATTTGGTGGCAAATGATAACAAGTTATGTTGAACGTAGAGAGACCTCGTTATTTAATCAGTTCTATTTCTAGTGAACAAATGGTGAGATTTGATGAGAATTAGTGAGAAATAAAATTGATTGGCGATTATTGTTTATATAGCAAGTTTTTCCATGAAGGAAGAATATGAAAAAGAGATGTCTCTCTTGTTATTACGCCAGGACGGATGCAATATTTCAACTTTAAACCATAGGGGAGAATGTATTATCAACTACGCCATAATATTGTAACCAACATTGTTAAACTACTGGGCGGAACTTTATTAACAAGAATATTATGCATAACTCCTACCACTATAGCATGGTGTTTTAAAACTTGTGGTGGGAGGTAAAGCTTTTCCAGCTGTGCCTTGGTCTTGCGTATCATGCACATGGTTTCCTTCCTACTCGTCCATACAGGATAGGGAGAAGACCATCATTTTTTCTTTTATTTTCTTGCCCGCCCGAGAGACTATAATCAGTTCTTTTTCTTTTTCTAACCCCTGTAGGCTGTAGCAAACGGATTATAGAAAATTATGCAATGGTTTAATATGTTATGAACTACTTGACTGAAAATCTCTTAGCCTCGGAAAATAAATATTTACCTGTGTTTCAGAACTGTATTCATTTTAGAAATGTCATATGCCAGAAATCTGGAGATTTGGGGAAAACTACATTGTGATGAACTGCTTGTTTCGTGCATGTTCTGCGGCTATACTTTCAAGGACTGGTGATTTTGTTGGTAGGAGTACATGTTGTGGATTCTCTGTTCCCACATGGAAAACAAGGTTGAACTATGTTGGTATTAAAACCGTTAATTTGGAGCTTTTGTTGACACGATTGCATGCTCAGTGCTATTCCACTGGAAAGGGAAGTGGAAGAAAGTCTCGTACGAAAATATTGGATCCTATACCGGTCATGGAACAAGAGAAGGATGCCTTTTTTGTTGTGCGGAAGGGAGATATTGTTGGTGTTTACAAGAGTCTTAGTGATTGTCAGGCTCAAGTTGGATCATCGGTAATCTTTTTCGGCCCATAATTTCCAGTTGTTGTTTGGTTTCCATTTCTTCTTGTGGATAGAACTATGAACTAATGTGCTTTATTAGGTTTCAAACATTATTATTTTGGTTTACATTTGAGAAAAAAAAAAAAAAACTTGATTTTGTTCCATTTCTGTATGTGATTGTAGTTTTGGTGAATGCTTAAAGTTGTAGAAGTGTTTCAGATTGCATGGGCATATCTATGACAGATACTGATCCATAGTCTTAAGCATTAAGTATTGAGCTTACTTTGTCCATTAAGTCAACTTGTTATAATGAAATGTTGTTGACAATCAAGAGAATTGGTGCATATTAAGTGAGACGATATGGCAAGAAATGATGATAGCAGATACAATTGTGGTATTGCCGATAAAAAAAAAGATGCAATTGTTGTATACGATTTTGGTCAAGTTAGAAAGCAAACTTGGGCTTCTGATTTAACTGTTAATGTAATGATGGTGTTCATTCTAGGTCTTCGTCGTCTTCTTGTTATAGTTGGCTTGTTTCATCAGGTGTTTTAACTCAGTTTCCCCAGATATGATCTGGGGTCTGTTTGTTTTTCTTTTCTTTCTAGCTATATCAATATTATTTTTAGCTACCAAAAATTAGGCCTCAGGTATATTGTGTCTGTTTCCCTTCTGTTAGAGGTGGAGTTTTTTTTTTGCATTACAGTTTCATCGGGCAACTGATTAAATTCTGAATTATTTTAAAGAATATTTAAGTTCTGAGCTTTGAATTCCATATATTTGAAGATTGTTTGGTGGAATGATTCTAATAAACTGAGACCACTCGACTGATCTCATACAATTAAAAATTTGCCGAGTCCTCTAACTTAAAAATTAAACCAATTTACTTGCAGTTTTTATTGTAAGTGGATGGATCGAGCATTATCATTAAAGACCCGCTGATAATTTTAACACTCCAGTCAATAGAAGTTGTTTCAGTCTTTCAGAATACCCATTTGTATACTGTTGCTGGAAGTTTTTTTCATGTTTCCATTTGCTGATCTGGTTTGCTTATCTTATTTTGGAAGTGCGTCAATGGGTTTGGCTATGGTCTTTGATTGGTCATTGTGAGTCTGGCACATACCAGCATGCTAATACGTTCTGGTTGTATAGATAATTGTGGATGTGTTGTTTGCTTCTTTACTAAATTGGTCCTCGGCAGCTATACTCGTCTTGCACTGTTTTCTGAATTAAGTTGCTATTGATCGGCCCTCGTGTTGTTCCCTTTTTTCCTGATAGATATGTGATCCTCCAGTCAGTGTGTACAAAGGGTACTGTCTGCCTAGGGACACCGAGGAATATATTCGCTCTTGCGGGCTAAAGAATGCTCTTTATTCCATCAGAGCTGTAGATCTAAAAGCGGATCTTTTCGGTGACCTCATTCCTTGCCCATTTCAGGTGAGCGTTTTTTTTTCCCCCCCTTCTTCTAGTAGATAAAGGTCATGATAAAAGTTCTGATTTCATTATGAGGAAGCGAATTAGATTTGTTCATTGAATGTGAAGTTTTTTTTACCGGCATGAATATGCACGCATTTTGAAACTGCGTGTGAAGATGATGTATTAGAAATCAATTGTTGTAGTTGATCCTCCATTATATTTTTATTAGATCATGTGCATAAAAGTTTTGAGTTAATTTTTTTTGTTTTCTTTGTACCTAAGACCTATGTCAGGCTAATCCAAGATGGAGGTAGTTAAGAATGTTTTTGCACTATTGTCTATTGATATCACATAAGTTGAACAGTGGCGGAATCAGGATTTTATTGCGGGGAGTGCCGCCTAGAAAGGGAAAAAACTAGAGGAATATAAAACAATAGGTAATGTAGGATTTTTGTGTATCAAAATTAGAATTCCATACTTGGCTAGATTAAAATAGCCTGAATGCAATTTGAAAGGACTAACACATGAAAAAAGGAACAAAACATTACAGAATTTCTTAGCACGATGGGGGTGCCAAAGTGGAGACTGGAGAGTTATCAAAGTATGGTGCATACACGATACACTACACCCAGGGCATTCTATCAAAGCCAGGGGGTGCCATGGCACCTCCTACGACACACACAGTTCTGCCACTGAAATTGAATGTTGTCTAGTAACACATTTTTTCTTTCAGAATGCTTGCGTAGTAAGATAAATATTTGTTGGACTGTCTGCATTTTGTGGTGAACTTTTTAGCTCTGGTTTCATTCCAAGTTTTTATGGTTTGGTTGTTTAGTAGTTTGGTTCTTGGTTTACGATTAATTGGGATCAAATTAGTCTGCAAACACCCGTATTTGGAGCTGCTGCTTGGAATATTGAACTCTGAACAATATTGTTTGAGTGTGCCTGATTACAAAAATCATTAGTTCATGATATTGAAGCTGATCATGACACATATCTAATAGAGTTAACCTATCATTTTATTTCAGCAACCATCGTCTTCTACAAATGAAACAGCTGACAAGGATAAAAAGAGGTCGCAGGGATTGATGGGAGCAGAATGGGTAAGTTTCAAGTACACATTTTCAGTTTTTGGACATGTTTTTTCCAAGATCATAATCAAGAAGTGGCATTATGGTATGTCTACTTTGAGATGTTGTTAACTTGTTATTCCCTTTTGCCTAGCAGAAGTTCTGCTGCATATTTCATAACCATTAATTTTCTTAATAGTTATCCTAAACTATGGTAATTTTAATCTTCTGTTATGCATGTCTTCCCCGTTGCACAAAAGAGTTCACTGTTTTATTTGCATAATTTTCCCCTTCGTTTGTAAATTGCTCCATGACTAAATCTATGGAATCTGCTTTAGGATACGTTTCCATACCGACCCACCGAGATGGGAGGTTTCAGTCATCTTTAGAAGTCAAGGAGTTGTTATTACTAAGCAGAGGGAATACTGAATAGTTTCTTCAATTTAGGATTCTTTGATTTTTGCTGTCTGATTAAAGTCGGATTTTGGATTTGTAAAACCTCAAATCTACCTGCACAAAAATTTAAACCACTTATACCTGTTTGGCCAAAATTCTCTCAATGGAAAATTACGTAGTGGGGAGTGTCAGCAAAGGGCGCTGTCATTAACCTTTGCAGAGAATCTAGCAATGGTCAGATCAATTGTGGCAATTGTGTTGTGATGTTCTAGTTGTCTCGATTAATAGGACTTCTCTTTCAAGTGTAAGAAAAGAAGGTAAAGATGACAAAGAGAAGAATTCAATTGCTTCGAAGTGAATTGAGAACAACTTGGTTGAAATGGCACTAATTGCATAAACTACTCCTTTCAAGCATTCTTAAGTCTTAACCACATTAAAACTCCTGCGATAGGAATGAAGAAAAGGCTATATAGTAATGAAGAAGATGTAACTTCAATGACCTCTTACAATTAAGCCCAAGTGGCTATATGCAGAAGAAGTTGTAGGAAATAACTTCTTAAATTATCAATCATACTCTTCTTCATTCTTGTGCCGCCACATGTTCTCCCCTTAAGCCACTTTATCTTTCATGTCCGCTATACAATACTCGCATGTGTTTATAAGTCCTTTGACTGACCTTTCAACTCCCAAGTAAACAAGAACATGCAAGTGTCCTGCATTTTTAACAATTAGGCTAAGAACAATAGTTATGACAATAATAGCAGTAGTAATAACAATTATACTAATAGTAACTAGTTGATTATGATGCAAGTACTACCATATGAATGTGGCGTTATCTTAGTCGACCACCAATTCCACCTTGTCTCTTCGTTACCTCTCTTTCTCTATCCCTCAATTACTGTGCTTAACCTCTGCAATCCTCTCATTTTGAAGTGAGAATAAACAGTGCATTGCCTAAGCCTCAAAGCTTTCTCTATCCGTAAGATAGCTGACTTCACAAAGCCACAAAAAGGTTTAGTAGGGTTTTTGTACCTCCAAATAGACTTTAGATGTATACCAAACTTCAGCGGACCTTTAGCAAATTTCTGTTTTTGGCTGATCATAGCATTTGCACATGGTTATTGACAGCTGTAATTGGCAATTGCCCTTTTTTCTTTTTTTGGGGCACCTTGCATGACTCATGATATAATCGTTTGTGTTGTCGATCTTGTGGCTGTTGTCTGGTGCGTTTTTATATGACGTCTCAACTTCCTATAGATGCAGGGTTATTATGTTGGCTTCATGCAATCCTGGATTTTTATTGGTGAAGTGTAATTTCTTTTGCAGGAAGCAAACAATCTGAGAAAGCATATCAAACTAGAGACTGGTGTCATGACCCAAGTTCAATCTTCCAGTGTAAGTTGGTGTATCCAGGATGCCTTACAGAGAGAGACATGAGATGATTGACACTTCAGGAACTAAAATTACTGGCATACATTGAGGGAGATCTTCACTTAGAATTCTTGAAACTTTGATGAAGTTAATGGATGGAGGGATTCTTATTGCCTTGATCCTTACAACAACTAGAAGAACAAATGGAGGATTGGAGACAAATCTAACCTTTTGGCAATATATGCGCAAAGTGGTTGCTCTCTAAAAGTTTTCCAACCAAAATAGTTTTCCCCCTATACCTATAAAAATCGAAGAACTTAACGAGTTCAAATCATGACTCATGAGTAGAATTTCAAAATCTCTCAACCAGGGAGAGCCTTAAAATATCAAAATTACGCATTTAACACCGATTAATTCCGCCTAGCCTCCTAATCATCCAACTATCCCACCTAGCCGCCTAATACCTAGCCGATTAGTCGCCAACAAATTGGCTGGCACCTCATTCTATGCATAGATCATTAAGGCGGTTGCCTAGGCCGACTTTTAGAACACTGAGAAGAGGTGTGCAACACATTTAGTGTCAAATCTCCCCCACCTCCCCCGAGCATCCAAGGCAATCTTGGAGGATCAAACCAATCTTTCTTGGTCAATTTTTTTTTTTGGTAAAATGAGAGTTTTCCAAGTACCTTGTCATACTCAGCCATATTCGGATAATTGGAGTATGAATTTATTATGCACATAGACCTGATTTTTATGAGATTCCATGCAGCGCTCTTGTACTATTGCGTTTGATGGTGCCTCGAAAGGAAATCCTGGACAAGCCGGTGCAGGAGCTGTGCTGCGAGCTGATGATGGCAGGATGGTACATGGTCCAGCCTTTGGTGGTTTCTTGTTAAGCTTTTTTCACTTTCCCCATTTAATGTTTCTAATCCTACTTCTTGTATAGATTTGTAAATTGCGTGAAGGTTTGGGCATAGCAACCTGTAATGCTGCTGAATATCGAGCCTTGATTCTTGGGATGAAATATGCACTCATGAAAGGGTTTACAAATATCCGTGTTCTGGGGGACTCCAAGCTCGTTTGTATGCAGGTTCATATTTGAATTCAATATGTTTTTGCATTTTCTTTCGTTTCTTTACTTGCTTTGAAATAACTCTGTTATTGATTTATTGCTGATACCCTCCCTTTTTTGGTCTAGAAGAGCCTGTATAATTTTCACCTGGAGACTAAGTGTTCATGTATTGATCAGATTTTTAAGTTCATATGAGAGGAATGAGTTGAATGACAAATATTAGGATGAGCAGATAAATTGACACAAAATGTACACCAACTTGTGTGGGACCCATTTTGGAGTCCCACGCAAATGATCACAGTTGTTCAATTTGTTTAAAACATGTTTTCTTATGCTTAATGCCATTTAGTGCACATTGCACCGTCTCTGTTGTGTAATTTCACTTTCTCATGCGAAATTGCCTTTTCTCTGTTGCTTGTTAGTGAAATATTTCTTTTTCATTGACTTTTCTGTTACGGAACAGATTCAGGGTTTATGGAAAGTAAGACACCCAAACATGTCCGAGTTGTACGAGGAGGCAAAGAAACTCAAGGATAGATTTCTTTCTTTCGAGATCAGTCATGTGCTGCGGGTATGTAAACTAAATTCCACTGATATTGCGCATGTGTTTTGGCTGTGCAGTTATTTGGTGGGATTCTAGAATTCTTTTTAAATTGATTTTCTTATATAGTCCATCGTAACTTTTACTGTGTTACTACTGCAGTGGTAAATGACCTGCCATAGTTTCCTGCTGCTGTTTCTTTAGCACATGCACACTTCGCAATTTGAACATTTATCTTTTTAATTTCGAAAGGATTTTAACTCGGAGGCTGATGCTGAAGCAAACTTTGCCGCTTGTCTTGCTGGTAAGATGTTCACTTTATGTATTTATCAAAGCTGCTTTCTTGTTCAATTCAATGAATGCAGCAATGTTAATAAGATTTCACTGTCGCCGTAGATGGTCAAATAGAGGAGATTGATGGGTAGTAAACAAATGGATGAAACGATCACAATACAGGAGACATGGACACATTTGTCTATCATTGTTTTATAAACTCAATGTTCATTCCAATGAAGGCGAATCATTTGTCAGGTTCAACCATTTTGAAAGGTGATGTACAAGGTTTGGAGGTTGGTGCCCTAAGAGTTCTATGTCCGTGGTATCATCTGCGTTCTTGAACTACTTTCAACAAATGACATTGCCATGTTGGAGATGTAGTTTCTCACACTCGAGTTTGATGGAACCAGTGAAATAGGTTTTGATTTTCGTTTGAATTTCTATTTTCTGTAGTACATGGAAGCTCACCCCAACAATTTGGGAAACCCATTGCAGAAGCTTATGAAGAAGTTCTTTGACTTTTCCCCCTTGAATTTCACTCTGCATTTGTGGGCTCTTGCTATATGCCATTACACATTTGGTCATCCTTGTATGTTAAGTTGCTACTTTAGTTTGTTGAACTTGCTATGATTGTAAATCTGAGCTAAGTGCTATTATCACCAAGAAATCTGTACAAACTATTTGTATAAAACATTTATAATCTTTCTCAAACAAAAATACAGACAAAAAACAAACTTATAAAAGAATACAGACAAAAAACAAACTTACGTACAAAAAAATACAGACAGAAAACTAAGTATTCACGATGACCAAACGTAAGGGTACCCATATGACCAAGGAGGAGCCGATGGTTCATAAGCAGGGTACCCATATGACCAAGGAGGAGCCGATGGTTCATAAGCAGCCACCGGCTCTGGTGGCGGGAAATAATTCCCCTGCCATGGGGTCTCCGGCTTCAGAGGAGGGCCACCACTTGCATTCTCATAATGAGAATAGTAAGAATTGTGCAAATGACCCTGTGATTTTGGACCGCGGTCGTGATCATCATCATCCACGTCAATCTTTTTGTAGGTATCGCTTTTAAGGCTCATCCCATCTTTGTTCTTCCCGTTGAATGTCGCCTTGAAGGTAATTTCCAATTCTTTCAACCCCCTTCATTATCCGCGATTTGCAGCACTTTTGCTACCAAATTTTCTTGATCAGCTACTGGCAGAGTCTTCATTTGCATTAATTCATGGTTTTTCTTCATGCTTGGGATTTCCTCCAACAACAGATCAGCTTTTATGTTTTTTCTATCAAGTACCCATATGACCTCTTGTGGGTCCACAGTGCCCGAAATGGTAACTTGCCATGTATTTGGATCTATTGATGTTGAATGGACCCCTTGGATTTTTTGTACCAATTTCTTGACTTTTCCTATAAAATCTCTCACTACTAAAATAAAATGCCAACCTAAAATTGGTGCCTTTCGGTTAAAATGTTGTGCTTTATACATAGGAATATTGTGCCCTAAATAAGGTGAAGGTGGGGACGCATGTGAAAGCATGGCCGGCCTAGACGTTTGGGTTGACCAAGTCCGATCTTTAACTTGGTTGCCCACCTAATATTAAGTCAAAAAAAAAAAAAATAAAGATATATAAGTAAAAAAAATTAAGAATACAAGAGTTATTTTCAATAGGGGGACTCAAAACAACTAAGTGGAAAAAGTACATTGAAGTGTGTTTTTTTTTTTTGGTAAGTAAAATTTTATATCACAAAAAGAACCAAAACTACACAACCATCGGGGCATACCCCTGAACAGAAACTATACAAAAAAATCGCCAACAAAACCCCAGAGAAGTAGTGTAAGACCTAGTCATTAACACTAAAGATTCTAGAATCTAATAACCAATCATCACAGATTTTCCTATTCCCAGAAGTGAACTTGACAAAAGACCAAGTGCTAAGCTTGGCTCTAACATCTGCAAAGATAGCAGAGGACACAGCTGCGTCATTCCTTGCTACTCCTTGGAAGATCCGAAAGTTCCTTTCTCCCCAAAGGAAATAAATAGAAGCTGCCAAAGATAACTTGTACACCGCATTCCGCAACCCATTACCCTTCCTATGCTGGACTGCCCATTCCAATTCTTGCGCCAAAGGAAAAGTACCTCTAGAGATACCATTCTTTGTCAACGTACACCGCCAAACTGTGTTGGAAAAAGGACATTCAAAGAAAAGATGAGAGTGAGATTCTATAGCATTGGAGCACAAGACACACTGAGGAGTCACAGACAAGCACAAGATAACAGGTGTTGTGCAGCATCACATCCGTCCGTTGCTTGGATTGAGGGCCCAAATTTCAAACAAACTATTTGCGCAAATAGTTTGTTTTCAATCCGAACTGTTACAAACACTCGTGGACGGCTGTGATGCTGCACATCACCTGTTGTGTGCAGCCTCCCCGGGTCCTAAAAAATGTATTGAAATGTGTGAAAAATGTACAAGAACATGTAAAAGTATATTGTAAAAATGTACAAGAACATGTAAAAATGTACAAGAACATGTCCGAGTTGTACGAGGAGGCAAAGAAACTCAAGGATAGATTTCTTTCTTTCGAGATCAGTCATGTGCTGCGGGTATGTAAACTAAATTCCACTGATATTGCGCATGGTTTTTGGCTGTGCAGTTATTTGGTGGGATTCTAGAATTCTTTTTAAATTGATTTTCTTATATAGTCCATCGTAACTTTTACTGTGTTACTACTGCAGTGGTAAATGACCTGCCATAGTTTCCTGCTGCTGTTTCTTTAGCACATGCACACTTCGCAATTTGAACATTTATCTTTTTAATTTCGAAAGGATTTTAACTCGGAGGCTGATGCTGAAGCAAACTTTGCCGCTTGTCTTGCTGGTAAGATGTTCACTTTATGTATTTATCAAAGCTGCTTTCTTGTTCAATTCAATGAATGCAGCAATGTTAATAAGATTTCACTGTCGCCGTAGATGGTCAAATAGAGGAGATTGATGGGTAGTAAACAAATGGATGAAACGATCACAATACAGAAGACATGGACACATTTGTCTATCATTGTTTTATGAACTCGATGTTCATTCCAATGAAGGCGAATCATTTGTCAGGTTCAACCATTTTGAAAGGTGATGATCACAATACAAGGTTTGGAGGTTGGTGCCCTAAGAGTTCTATGTCCGTGGTATCATCTGCGTTCTTGAACTACTTTCAACAAATGACATTGCCATGTTGGAGACGTAGTTTCTCGCACTCGAGTTTGATGGAACCAGTGAAATAGGTTTTGATTTTTGTTTTTTTGAACGGTTTTGATTTTTGGTTTGATTTTTGTTTGAATTTCTATTTTCTGCAGTACATGGAAACTCACCCCAACAATTTGGGAAACCCATTGCAGAAGCTTATGAAGAAGTTCTTTAACTTTCCCCCCTTGAATTTCACTCTGCATTTGTGGGCTCTTGGTATATGCCATTACACATTTGGTCATCCTTGTATGTTAAGTTGCTACTTTAGTTTGTTGAACTTGCTATGATCGTAAATCTGAGCTAAGTGCTATTATCACCAAGAAATCTGTGCGAACTATTTGTATAAGACATTTATAATCTTTCTCAAACAAAAATACAGACAAAAAACAAACTTATAAAAGAATACAGTCAAAAAACAAACTTACGTACAAAAAAAAATACAGACGGAAAACTAAGTATTCACTAGGGGTGCACGGTCCGGATCGGTCCGGATTGACATGAATCCAATCATAATCTGTGAGTTTCGGTTTTTTGAAATTACAATCCGTGTCCGATCCAAAAGTCTCACGATTCGGTTTCAATCCGAACCACGAGTCACGGATTGGTTCTGGATTAATCCGCGGATTTTCAACTTATTTGGAAAAAACAACAAACAAAGGCAATAAGACATTAACAAGTAGCAAATGCACTAAATAGAAAGTTCAAAGTTGGAAATCCCAATAAAAAACAACAAAGGCGGTTAGACAGATAGTTATATAACTGAACAAACAAAGGCACAAACTTATATTACCACAAATGATAGCAGATAGTTACTTCCGTTCCACTCACAAAGACAATAGTAGCTGGTTACTTCCAGTTCACTCACAAACAGAGAGTATATATAGTAGCACTTATAATACTTTACACCCTTAGATTTTATAGAGATAACAATATTCGCACCATAACTCCTACAACAGTACAACCAAACCGTAAGTCTGCTAAATTAACAATATCTATATAACTATAATTATAAAAGTGATAAAATTATATATAATAAAAATCTCACGGTCCGGATCGATTAATCCACGGTTTCAAAATCAAAATCCGTGTCCGATCCAAAAGTCACGGTTTTTTATTTTTTGAATCTGTGTCCAGACCATTAATTCACGGTTAAAATCCAATAGGTACGGATTGGTTCGGTCCGGACCGGATTCACCGTCCACCGGTTTTTTTGAGCAGCCCTAGTATTCACGATGACCAAACGTAAGGGTACCCACATGACAAAGGAGGAGCCGATGGTTCATAAGCAGCCACTGGCTCTGGTGGTGGGAAATAATTCCCCTGCCATGGGGTCTCCGGTGTCAGAGGAGGGCCACCACTTGCATTCTCATAATGAGAATAGTAAGAATTGTGCAAATGACCCTCTGATTTTGGACCGCGGTCGTGATCATCATCATCCACGTCAATCTTTTTGTAGGTATCGCTTTTAAGGCTCATCCCATCTTTGTTCTTCCCATTGAATGTTGCCTTGAAGGTAATTTCCAATTCTTTCACCCCCCCCTTCATTATCCGCGATTTGCAGCACTTTTGCTACCAAATTTTCTTGATCAGCTACTGGCAGAGTCTTCATTTGCATTAATTCATGGTTTTTCTTCATGCTTGGGATTTCCTCCAACAACAGTTCTGCTTTTATGTTTTTTCTATTAAATACCCATATGACCTCTTGTGGATCCACAGTGCCCGAAATGGTAACTTGCCATGTATTTGGATCTATTGATGATGAATGGACCCCATGGATTTTTTGTGCCAATTTCTTGACTTTCATCAGCTTTCTTTCACAGCCTTGGCATCTGCAATTGTTTATCAGCTTGAGAACAAACTTATTTGGAGCAACCACAGGCACAGGGTAGTTCTCCATTGAGTTGGAATTGCCCATGGAATGGCCTGGAGGGATCTTTTCTTAAACCTTTCTGTACATAGAAAATAAGAAGTTAATAATATGTTTAGCATGGCTACCAAGAGGAGATATATAGTTTCACACAATGAATCATTAAAAAAAAGGGTCCTTCTTGTCAGACAAGTGAGGCAAGAAGAAGACAAAAAATCACTATAATGTACTTATTTTTTTTGTACTTTTCTACACATTTTTTATACATTCCTATACGCTATATAAACCCTAACGACAGTCCAGTGGGCTGATTTTATAATTTTTCTTAAAAATTGACGAGAAATACTCCCTAGCTGTTTCAAAAAAGAGTCATATAGGAAATTGACAAGAGAAAATTAGTAGAATTTTGTAATCATTAATTTATTTCCTGGACTAGTTCCGCGAAATAAAATTCCAAAAAGTGCTTGTTTAGGTAATTTATGGTTGGTTGTACAGATTCGCAAAAGTTTGTATTATTAAAAAATCGAAACGAAAAAATTTCTTTTAAAGTAAATATTAAAAAGTTAGGAAATTGATATTGAAGTGCCCAATTTGAGAGTGCCAATATCATTTTTCAAAAGTTAATTTTTAAATTTGTGACAATTCTTTGTTCTTATGAACGAATATGATATACAAGAACGATTACGTATTGTTATAATTAATATTACTATATAGTTTCTAAAAAACACAGATTCAGCTGAAAAGTGAAATTAAAAAAAACCAATTGCAAGCAGTAGAATAATATAAATTATAAAGAAATCAGCTATGAACATCAAATTAACACCTAGAAAGGGTACAAAATTCTGAATATGAAAATTGTCTGACATGGGTGAGCAAATTAATTAACTAAATATGATGCTCATAAAGTTTAGAGAAAATGGAAACTTACTGTAGCAAAAGTAGCTCTTAGATCTTGGTAGCTCTCAGTTAAAAAGGGTTTGTGTTGTAACAGAAAAGGGCTGGGGGAGTACATGTACATATATATAGAGAGAGAGGGGAGAGGGAAGGGGCCCTGTTCCTTTGGATAAAAAACCAAAAAGTGGTTTTTAAAAAAACCACTTTTGTCCTTATTCAATTTTTTTTTGCATTCGTTAGTTTTGCATCAAGATTTTGTGGTTTCTGGATTCCTCTCGACGAGACGAATCTAACAAGTATAAAATTATTCAAAAAAATTAATTTTTTTTAATAAAGCCAAAATAGGTGGATTATTGGTCAATAATCCACCTATTTTGGCTTTATTCAAAAAAATTTGAGTTTTGACCATAATTTTATACTTTTCAGAATCGTCTCGTCGAAAGGAATCCAGAAACCACAAAATTTTGATGCAAAACTAACGAATGCAAAAAAAAATTGAATAAGGACAAAAGTGGTTTTTTAAAAAACCACTTTTTGGTTTTTTTATCCAAAGGAGGATGAGTTTCCTCAAACAATCAACCACAAATAAAACACACGGTCAACTTACACACACCTCAACTAAATTGAGAGACCAATCTCACCGTCCACTAATAGGGACCTCGTTTAGAACTAGAACAAAGCTCTATATAAACCGGCTCCATGCATGGTAGTTAAGAGAACCCGAGACCTTAAAAGAGTACAAATATCATAAGTCTCAAGGCTTGGCCACCAGGCCAACCCCTTCGGTTGCTTTCGAAAACTAATATTGCCTGTTAAGGAATGACCAGTTAAACCTTTTGTGAAATGGAATATAATTTCCTATACTTCCCTGAAAGATTACTTGCGTAAGTAACAATAGTGATACATACATACCCTTTGTGCCACTCCCCACCACACCCTCATTCACATGGAGTGTGGAGCCCACATGTGGCCCACATGTGAGGACCACACCCAATGTGAGTGAGTGTGTGGTGGGGAGTGACACAAAGGGTGTGTATGTATCATTTTTGCGTAAAAAAACCTTCCACGAAAGTTGGTTGAATATTTTTTCCATGCAAAGCAACAAACGTACGTTTGAGTTATACACACGGAATGGAATATATCAGAGTTAGAGTCAGAGTCAGGAATTAATATGCACAAATTTCTTTTTTGTGACAGCTGGCAGCTGCATCAGCTAAGTGCAATCAAGATGATGTAACGATGACTACGTCTCAGTAGGCTCCGTTAGCCACAACTGAATTCGTACGTGCTTACTCATCGCGCTTCCCTGCCTCGTTTGCCACTTGATTCACAATATCCCAATGACAAAATAAAAAGGAAAATGAATTTCACACCCCCCATTTTACAATTCACACTCCCTTTTTGTCTTTATCTTATATGAATTTACAATATTGCTTTTTTTCAATACACATTTTTCATACATCTAAGGGTAATATTGTAAGTTCATTAAGATAAAGACAAAAAAGGGAGTGTGAATTGTAAAATGGGGGGTGTGAAAATCATTTCCCAATAAAAATTCTAAAATCAGTTAATTAAGTTGTTGAAATGGGACGCGGGGACGCTGCTGTGCAGCTTGTGCACAACAGGTGTTGTGCAGCATCACATCCATCCGTTGCTTGGATTGATGGCCCAAATTTCAAACAAACTATTTGCGCAAATAGTTTGTTTTCAATCCGAACTGTTACAAACACTCGTGGACGACTGTGATGCTGCACATCACCTGTTGTGTGCAGCCTCCCCGGGTCCTAAAAAATGTATTGAAATGTGTGAAAAATGTACAAGAACATGTAAAAGTATATTGTAATGTGTGTGTTTTTTTGTCTTTTTCTTGTCTTATTATTAGCCTAGTAAGCTGTCAATAGGAGTACCCTAATATCAAAAGACATATATCTTCAAACCGGAAAACTATGCGCACAAATTGCTCCGTGGAGCTCACTTTGGGACCACCCAATCAATTCAAGCCCTTCATTAATTTCAAAATATATTCTCGAATGGCCTCGAATAGAATCAGCTCAATCGGATAATTCTAAGTGCTTGATCCAATTTTTTAAATTTTTGATAACTCTAAATACTGGATGAAAAATTAAATGTTTGGATCAAATACTTAGAGTTATCCGCATGAGCTAATTTATTATGAGGCCACTCGAAAACGTATTTTAAAATTAATGAACGGCTCCTACTATTCGTGTTGAACCCAAAGCAGGCCCCACAGAAATGATATGTGCGCAAGGACAGAGCCAAGATTTTAGGTTAGCGGAGTCAAAAAATAGATTTATATGCAAATTATTATTTTTCTATTTGCTCATGCAAAGAAATAACTAAATTAAAAGGTTAACTGTAACGTAGAGTCATAGATATACAATAATATATTTTTGCTTTATAATTGGTCTCAATAACTTATTATATGTTAAAAATAATGTCTGATAGCCTCATTTGTAATACTATCAACTCTCGAAAAGATTAAAAAAAAAAAAACTTGAGAATTCTATGCATTTTAAGCAAGTAAAAAATTTATGCTAGTGAGTAATTAAAGAGAGTTTGGTCAAGTGACCTCACTTGTACTTGTATCAAGTTGCCTTGGCCATTCACATCAGCTAAGCAACATCATTCTTTGAACATGTCCTACCAATCTTCAAATCTTCAAAATGAAGAACGGAAGTGACATATCAATGGGAGATTTTATAATTTATACTTCATTTTCTTCAAAAAGTTAGCCTTGTTCAGATAGCCTTTGCAATACTTTTGGGAAATGAATTTTTTGTTAGTGTTATTGGCATTTTCCGGATTTCGACAAATCATTGGTGTATGTACTTCTATCTTTTTCCATTTGGGTTTGGGAGGTAGCTTAGATGATTGAGTCTAGATGCTCCACCCGGTGGTTGAAGGATTGGAGAAATGGAGTTACACGCACTTGGCTCGGATTGGCTTATGAAAGGTATAAAGTTGCATTATCATGTTCTTCATTTAGATTAGGGATTTAATCCTTTTATGTTGCATGATTTTAGCCTTATAATATGAGCATCAAGTATTTTTCTAAGGCATGTACCTATTTTAAAAGAGATTCTGAGCGCAACGCTTGTTTAGCGCGACTGGCGCTTATCTAGCGCTTCAGTTTGCTTCATTAAAAACAGATTCAGCAAGATGCGCTCGATGAGCGCTACCCGCTGCGCTCGTTGAACTTACTAGCGCTTTTCCTGTCTGCACATCTCCGTTGCGCCTGTTGAGCTCTTGTTGCTTGTCTCCGTGCACAACTTCAAGCGCAGCGCCTTTTTACTGGTGTATGTGGCGTTTTCTCATTGGCCCTCTTTAGGGCTTCAACCTTGGCACTATATAAACTAATTTTTCACTCTTCTAGGTCAGATTTTGAGAGCATTAGCCCACCTTAGAGAGAGAAACACATCTCCTTCACTTGCTCATGGGGTTCTATGCTTTTGAGGTGATTTCTATTTTGATTTGATCATCTTTTATTCATTCTAGTGCTATATTCTAATATCTATGCATATGCTCTAGTTTGATTCTTCTCAAATCTTCATTGCATCATCAAGAAACAATCTTTTCTAAGATTCATGTGTTTAGATGCTTTTAGTATGATTTAAACTTAGTGTTTGATCATCTTTTGTGTCAATCTAGTGCAATACTTTTGTTCTCCATGTATTTACTCTAGATTGACTTTCTTCATTCAAAAGCCCTCATTAAAAATCAAGTCTTTTATCTTTTATGGGTTCTTGATGCATTATATGATTTAAACCTTGTGTTTGATCATTTTATCTTTCAATCTAGTGCAATCTTTTATTACTCCATGGATTGTCTCTAGATTGATTTGTTTTTCCAAAACCTTCATAAAAATCATATTTTTCATACATCATGTTGGGTTGCCTACATATCTACTTGGCCGGATGATCCGGGAGCCGTCTTTGATACGGAGATCGAGTGGTGTTGAACTCGTGGAGGCTATGGAATCAAGAAGGGCTCGGGAGCTAAATCAAGGAGTGGAGTTAGGTGTAGCTTGGGGCAAGTTGGTAATTCCTAATCCACGTAACTCTTGATTTAACCTTTTGATTTATAACAATTAGTAGATTAGGCCGTGGTTTTATGCTTAGGGTATTTAGACCCTAAGTAGTTTCCACGTATATCCTCGTGTTTGTGTACTCTTGCTTATTGCTTATATTTCCTTATATTGTGGTCTTAATTGTCTCACCATTAAAAAGGATTAACTGGATTAAAATTGGGATAATTAATTTTTAATTTGGTCGCCCTATTCACCCCCCTCTCTAGGACTCGTTAGTGCATTATATTTGTTTTCAATTGGTATCGAGCCCGTGTGCTCATTATTGGTTTAATTGCCCGTTGATCCTTATTTGCACTATTTAATTGTGTTTGTCCTATGGAGGGTGTCTTGATATCTCGTCTTCCTTACTTTGACGTTAGTGTCCATGTCTTTCAAAAAACTAAAATGAAAAATGACTTTTCGGATTTCGAATCCTCTAAGCCTACTTTCGAGTCTAGTAAGGGTTTTGTTTTTAAGTCTACTCATGAGGAAAGTTATGACACTAGTGACGATGATGAGAGCTTAGACAATGAGGAGCTTGCTTTGTTTATTAAGAAGTATAAGAGATTTGTGACTTGTAGGAAACCTAGTGAACTAGGTAAATCTTCCAATCCCTCGAGTGGTGTCAAGATAAAACTGAAAAGGGTCTTAAGGTCACTTGGGTAGATAATAGTGAAGATGAGGTTTGTGATAGTGTTGCCCATGAGCCATGTGAGGATAATTCTAGTGTCTCCGTGTTAGTTGCTACCGCCGATTCTCTTGTTTCTCCTAAATCATTGTCCGATTCTTCTAGTGTTGAGAGCAAGGAGTCTAGAGTTATAGTGGATATCACTAAGTATGAGGTGGTTAGAGACGTGCCCAAACTTGATTATGGCGAGGGCTTTATGGATTATTCTATTCCCTCTCTTGTGTACCTTTTTCAAAAGGATCTCCATGCCCCTTTGGCTTCACATGAGTATTTGACCATTTGTCCTTTGTATTTCAAGTTTGTCCAAGGAGGAGTAGACTTAACCTTGCTTGAGAGTGATGTGATTTCACATCCTTTTGTTGATGTTTGTACTAGTTTTCAATTGGACCCTAAGGAGTCTCACTTGATCTCTGTTAGGAGGGTTATTTTCTATGCTATGAGTACTCTATCTTTTGGGTTGTGGTATACACGTGGTACGAAAGATGACTTAGCCTCTTTTTCCGATATTGATTGGGGTGGAAGTGTTGATGACCGTGAGAGCACCTCGGGCGGTTATTTTTACTTAGGGACTTTCTTGGTTACTTGGCATAATAAGTATCATAATTGTGTGTCCCATTTTTCCGCCGAGGTTGAGTGTATTTGGGTTAACATCTATTGATTGAGTGTCCTTCTTGTTGCATGTCACTCTTGTATGCTACATTTCATTATCGAGTCTTGAGTGAGCATGTTTTCTTGCTTGTGCTTCTTTTTCATTTTTGTCTTTTCTCTCCTTTTGATGCATGCAATTAGGGACAGATTTTTTCATGTCTCTCTTGAGTGTGTTTGTTGGTCCATATGCTTGTTTGTTTGCATTAGATTATCCTCTCATATCATGCATAAGGATTTGCATGCCTGTCTATGTGCTTGCATCATTTGAATTATCCTTCTCTTTATAACATGCTCAAGGATGAGTTTAGAGGTTTATGAATTTTGAGCATTGAGCATTGTAAGCACTTTATGTGATCATGTAGTTATACATTCTTGTTTACATCATGAAGCGATTGCTTGGAACATATGAATATCATGCTCTTAAATACTCGTACACACTCTTTTTGGGACTTGACTCTTTCGGTGTCTAAGGGGTCCTTGATTATATCTTGGTTGAATTTTACTTGGTTGGATATTTGATTGACCAAATGTTTGAGGCTTACCTTTAGATGCTTTCCCCCATTGATTCTTTTCAAGCTAACCGCTTAGGGATTAGAGTGAAAGCTTCCCTTGTTGCATAAAAAAGTGAGATCATTTTTGGGTTAAATCATATAAAAAAAAAAGAAAAAAAAAATACAAAATGAAAAATATCATTTATAGTTTTGGGGTTTGTTGCTCACTTGCTCTAGTGCACTCCCTTTTTCTTGATCTCGCACAATGGGCAAATGGCTACCTATTCATTGCACCATCCTAGGTTTGTGTGTTATTCTTGGAGTTCATAAGAATCGATAATGGGGTTTGTGCGTTAAGTCTTTAGGTCCAAACGACTTATGGTTTGACTTCATTCATCAATCTTGTGAGTATTCTCCTTGGGATTGGTTAGGGAATCTCTTGGCATCTAAAAGGGTCTTGGATCAAACTCACGGAGTTCACTTTTACACTTTGGTAGCTTAGAGCATGATATTCACTTGATCCATATATTGCTTAGTGATATAAACATGCTTTTGGATTGCTCTATGGTTGCCTTTGGTGTTCTCCTAGTTTCAATGACCATAATTCTCATATTATCTCTCTTATACTTTAGCTTGCTATTTTGAGAGTTGGGCTTCAAGGTTTTATTTTTGTTTGCATGCTTGATTGTTCCTTCATGATATGCATATAGTAAGGGGGAGTTCTTGTTCATGTCTTAGGTTGTGTGGTAGCGTGCATTTGTTCTTGTGTGAGAGTATACATGCATCGCATTTCATTGTATGTTTAATTGTCCATGCTAGTAGTGCATTTAGTCAGGGGGAGCATGGTTTTTGAGAGGATGAGTTTCTTGTAGAAGTCTCTTTGCTTTCATTGATACTCAAGAGCATAAAATTATTATGGTGCATCTTTATTGTTTTCATGCTTTTATATCTAATGCATTAAAAGTGCCCTCTTGTTATGTGCTCAAGTATTTTTTTTCGTGTGTGCTCACATACTTTAGGATTTGTGCCTTATCATGAGATTCCTCGATATCATTATGCAAAAAAAAAAAAAAAAAACTCACTATAATGTGTGCTTGGACATAACTTTTGACAAATATTCTTAATTTGCATGCTTGTTTAGTGCATACTTGTCTTTGTGCATTTGTGTGTGTGCATTCATTTTAATTTGCATTGAGTAAGGGGGAGCTCTATTGTGGAGTATTGTGTTATGGTGTTGAGTAGAGTTGGGGGAGCGTTTTGCATGAGTTGTCTTCATTTGAGTTTTTGGCTCTTAGAAAAGGGGAGTATTGCGCATGGGTTGTTTTCTTGATTTGGTCTTCTTTTGAGGCTTGGATTCATCCTATTGCTTTTATGTGATATCTCTTTCTTATCGTTTGTGTTCCTACACTAGTTCTTACTCATGTTGATTTGTGCCCTTATCTTTTGGCTTTTCTCCGTTTTTGCATGCCCTTTGTCTTCCCGTGACAAAAAGGGGGAGAGATTAGTTTGTAGGGCGATGTTTGTTAATGGGAGAGCTTGCTCGCACTTTGGTAGAACTCATATGCTTGGATATCTTGATGCATATATGTTAGCTTGTCATCCATAATTCCGCTGTGCTAACAAGTTATTGCTTTCATATATTGCATATTTTTGCTTGTGTTTGGTTGAGTTTTATTTGTGCAGGATTTCGACATTTTTCATGGAAGCTTGATATCTAATTGGTTGGAGTTTTGATGGTTCTCTAACTAGTTAGTTTTGTTTCCATGTATTGCTTTTGTTGATATAATGGTTTTGTCCCGGAAATGCCAAAGGGGGAGATTGTTAGTGTTATTGGCATTTTCCGGATTTCGACAAACCATTGGTGTATGTACTTCTATCTTTTTCCATTTGGGTTTGGGAGGTAGCTTAGATGATTGAGTCTAGATGCTCCACCCGGTGGTTGAAGGATTGGAGAAATGGAGTTACACGCACTTGGCTCGGATTGGCTTATGAAAGGTATAAAGTTGCATTATCATGTTCTTCATTTAGATTAGGGATTTAATCCTTTTATGTTGCATGATTTTAGCCTTATAATATGAGCATCAAGTATTTTTCTAAGGCATGTACCTATTTTAAAAGAGATTCTGAGCGCAACGCTTGTTTAGCGCGACTTGCGCTTATCTAGCGCTTCAGTTTGCTTCATTAAAAATAGATTCAGCAAGATGCGCTCGATGAGCGCTACCCGCTGCGCTCGTTGAACTTACTAGCGCTTTTCCTGTCTGCACATCTCCGTTGCGCCTGTTGAGCTCTTGTTGCTTGTCTCCGTGCACAACTTCAAGCGCAGCGCCTTTTTACTGGTGTATGTGGCGTTTTCTCATTGGCCCTCTTTAGGGCTTCAACCTTGGCACTATATAAACTAATTTTTCACTCTTCTAGGTCAGATTTTGAGAGCATTAGCCCACCTTAGAGAGAGAAACACATCTCCTTCACTTGCTCATGGGGTTCTATGCTTTTGAGGTGATTTCTATTTTGATTTGATCATCTTTTATTCATTCTAGTGCTATATTCTAATATCTATGCATATGCTCTAGTTTGATTCTTCTCAAATCTTCATTGCATCATCAAGAAACAATCTTTTCTAAGATTCATGTGTTTAGATGCTTTTAGTATGATTTAAACTTAGTGTTTGATCATCTTTTGTGTCAATCTAGTGCAATACTTTTGTTCTCCATGTATTTACTCTAGATTGACTTTCTTCATTCAAAAGCCCTCATTAAAAATCAAGTCTTTTATCTTTTATGGGTTCTTGATGCATTATATGATTTAAACCTTGTGTTTGATCATTTTATCTTTCAATCTAGTGCAATCTTTTATTACTCCATGGATTGTCTCTAGATTGATTTGTTTTTCCAAAACCTTCATAAAAATCATATTTTCATACATCATGTTGGGTTGCCTACATATCTACTTGGCCGGATGATCCGGAGCCGTCTTTGATACGGAGATCGAGTGGTGTTGAACTCGTGGAGGCTATGGAATCAAGAAGGGGCTCGGGGAGCTAAATCAAGGAGTGGAGTTAGGTGTAGCTTGGGGCAAGTTGGTAATTCCTAATCCTGTAACTCTTGATTTAACCTTTTGATTTATAACAATTAGTAGATTAGGCCGTGGTTTTATGCTTAGGGTATTTAGACCCTAAGTAGTTTCCACACGTATATCCTCGTGTTTGTGTACTCTTGCTTATTGCTTATATTTCCTTATATTGTGGTCTTAATTGTCTCACCATTAAAAAGGATTAACTGGATTAAAATTGGGATAATTAATTTTTAATTTGGTCGTCCTATTCACCCCCTCTCTAGGACTCGTTAGTGCATTATATTTGTTTTCAATTGGTATCAGAGCCCGTGTGCTCATTATTGGTTTAATTGCCTGAGTTGATCCTTATTTGCACTATTTAATTGTGTTTGTCCTATGGAGGGTGTCTTGATATCTCGTCTTCCTTACTTTGACGTTAGTGTCCATGTCTTTCAAAAAACTAAAATGAAAAATGATTTTTCGGATTTCAATCCTCTAAGCCTACTTTCGAGTCTAGTAAGGGTTTTGTTTTTAAGTCTACTCATGAGGAAAGTTATGACACTAGTGACGATGATGAGAGCTTAGACAATGAGGAGCTTGCTTTGTTTATTAAGAAGTATAAGAGATTTGTGACTTGTAGGAAACCTAGTGAACTAGGTAAATCTTCCAATCCCTCGAGTGGTGTCAAGATAAAACCGAAAAGGGTCTTAAGGTCACTTGGGTAGATAATAGTGAAGATGAGGTTTGTGATAGTGTTGCCCATGAGCCATGTGAGGATAATTCTAGTGTCTCCGTGTTAGTTGCTACCGCGATTCTCTTGTTTCTCCTAAATCATTGTCCGATTCTTCTAGTGTTGAGAGCAAGGAGTCTAGAGTTATAGTGGATATCACTAAGTATGAGGTGGTTAGAGACGTGCCCAAACTTGATTATGGCGAGGGCTTTATGGATTATTCTATTCCCTCTCTTGTGTACCTTTTTCAAAAGGATCTCCATGCCCTTTGGCTTCACATGAGTATTTGACCATTTGTCCTTTGTATTTCAAGTTTGTCCAAGGAGGAGTAGACTTAACCTTGCTTGAGAGTGATGTGATTTCACATCCTTTTGTTGATGTTTGTACTAGTTTTCAATTGGACCCTAAGGAGTCTCACTTGATCTCTGTTAGGAGGGTTATTTTCTATGCTATGAGTACTCTATCTTTTGGGTTGTGGTATACACGTGGTACGAAAGATGACTTAGCCTCTTTTTCCGATATTGATTGGGGTGGAAGTGTTGATGACCGTGAGAGCACCTCGGGCGGTTATTTTTACTTAGGGACTTTCTTGGTTACTTGGCATAATAAGTATCATAATTGTGTGTCCCATTTTTCCGCCGAGGTTGAGTGTATTTGGGTTAACATCTATTGATTGAGTGTCCTTCTTGTTGCATGTCACTCTTGTATGCTACATTTCATTATCGAGTCTTGAGTGAGCATGTTTTCTTGCTTGTGCTTCTTTTTCATTTTTGTCTTTTCTCTCCTTTTGATGCATGCAATTAGGGACAGATTTTTTCATGTCTCTCTTGAGTGTGTTTGTTGGTCCATATGCTTGTTTGTTTGCATTAGATTATCCTCTCATATCATGCATAAGGATTTGCATGCCTGTCTATGTGTGTGCTTGCATCATTTGAATTATCCTTCTCTTTATAACATGCTCAAGGATGAGTTTAGAGGTTTATGAATTTTGAGCATTGAGCATTGTAAGCACTTTATGTGATCATGTAGTTATACATTCTTGTTTACATCATGAAGCGATTGCTTGGAACATATGAATATCATGCTCTTAAATACTCGTACACACTCTTTTGGGACTTGACTCTTTCGGTGTCTAAGGGGTCCTTGATTATATCTTGGTTGAATTTTACTTGGTTGGATATTTGATTGACCAAATGTTTGAGGCTTACCTTTAGATGCTTTCCCCCATTGATTCTTTTCAAGCTAACCGCTTAGGGATTAGAGTGAAAGCTTCCCTTGTTGCATAAAAAAGTGAGATCATTTTTGGGTTAAATCATATAAAAAAAAAAGAAAAAAAAAATACAAAATGAAAAATATCATTTATAGTTTTGGGGTTTGTTGCTCACTTGCTCTAGTGCACTCCCTTTTTCTTGATCTCGCACAATGGGCAAATGGCTACCTATTCATTGCACCATCCTAGGTTTGTGTGTTATTCTTGGAGTTCATAAGAATCGATAATGGGGTTTGTGCGTTAAGTCTTTAGGTCCAAACGACTTATGGTTTGACTTCATTCATCAATCTTGTGAGTATTCTCCTTGGGATTGGTTAGGGAATCTCTTGGCATCTAAAAGGGTCTTGGATCAAACTCACGGAGTTCACTTTTACACTTTGGTAGCTTAGAGCATGATATTCACTTGATCCATATATTGCTTAGTGATATAAACATGCTTTTGGATTGCTCTATGGTTGCCTTTGGTGTTCTCCTAGTTTCAATGACCATAATTCTCATATTATCTCTCTTATACTTTAGCTTGCTATTTTGAGAGTTGGGCTTCAAGGTTTTATTTTTGTTTGCATGCTTGATTGTTCCTTCATGATATGCATATAGTAAGGGGGAGTTCTTGTTCATGTCTTAGGTTGTGTGGTAGCGTGCATTTGTTCTTGTGTGAGAGTATACATGCATCGCATTTCATTGTATGTTTAATTGTCCATGCTAGTAGTGCATTTAGTCAGGGGGAGCATGGTTTTTGAGAGGATGAGTTTCTTGTAGAAGTCTCTTTGCTTTCATTGATACTCAAGAGCATAAAATTATTATGGTGCATCTTTATTGTTTTCATGCTTTTATATCTAATGCATTAAAAGTGCCCTCTTGTTATGTGCTCAAGTATTTTTTTTCGTGTGTGCTCACATTCTTTAGGATTTGTGCCTTATCATGAGATTCCTCGATATCATTATGCAAAAAAAAAAAAAAAAAAACTCACTATAATGTGTGCTTGGACATAACTTTTGACAAATATTCTTAATTTGCATGCTTGTTTAGTGCATACTTGTCTTTGTGCATTTGTGTGTGTGCATTCATTTTAATTTGCATTGAGTATGGGGGAGCTCTATTGTGGAGTATTGTGTTATGGTGTTGAGTAGAGTTGGGGGAGCGTTTTGCATGAGTTGTCTTCATTTGAGTGTTTGGCTCTTAGAAAAGGGGAGTATTGCGCATGGGTTGTTTTCTTGATTTGGTCTTCTTTTGAGGCTTGGATTCATCCTATTGCTTTTATGTGATATCTCTTTCTTATCGTTTGTGTTCCTACACTGTTTCTTACTCATGTTGATTTGTGCCCTTATCTTTTGGCTTTTCTCCGTTTTTGCATGCCCTTTGTCTTCCCGTGACAAAAAGGGGGAGAGATTAGTTTGTAGGGCGATGTTCGTTAGTGGGGAGAGCTTGCTCGCACTTTGGTAGAACTCATATGCTTGGATATCTTGATGCATATATGTTACCTTGTCATCCATAATTCCGCTATGCTAACAAGTTATTGCTTTCATATATTGCATATTTTTGCTTGTGTTTGGTTGAGTTTTATTTGTGCAGGATTTCTACTTTTTTCATGGAAGCTTCAGTATCTAATTGGTTGGAGTTTTGATGGTTCTCTAACTAGTTAGTTTTGTTTCCATGTATTGCTTTTGTTGATATAATGGTTTTGTCCCGGAAATGCCAAAGGGGGAGATTGTTAGTGTTATTGGCATTTTCCGGATTTCGACAAACCATTGGTGTATGTACTTCTATCTTTTTCCATTTGGGTTTGGGAGGTAGCTTAGATGATTGAGTCTAGATGCTCCACCCGGTGGTTGAAGGATTGGAGAAATGGAGTTACACGCACTTGGCTCGGATTGGCTTATGAAAGGTATAAAGTTGCATTATCATGTTCTTCATTTAGATTAGGGATTTAATCCTTTTATGTTGCATGATTTTAGCCTTATAATATGAGCATCAAGTATTTTTCTAAGGCATGTACCTATTTTAAAAGAGATTCTGAGCGCAACGCTTGTTTAGCGCGACTCGGCGCTTATCTAGCGCTTGGGCTTTGCTTCATTAAAAAGAGATTTGACAAGATGCGCTCGATGAGCGCTACTCGCTGCGCTCGTTGAACTTACTAGCGCTTTTCCCTGTCGCACATCTCCGTTGCGCCTGTTGAGCTCTTGTTGCTTGTCTCCGTGCACAACTTCAAGCGCAGCGCCTTTTTACTGGTGTATGTGGCGTTTTCTCATTGGCCCTCTTTAGGGCTTCAACCTTGGCACTATATAAACTAATTTTTCACTCTTCTAGGTCAGATTTTGAGAGCATTAGCCCACCTTAGAGAGAGAAACACATCTCCTTCACTTGCTCATGGGGTTCTATGCTTTTGAGGTGATTTCTATTTTGATTTGATCATCTTTTATTCATTCTAGTGCTATATTCTAATATCTATGCATATGCTCTAGTTTGATTCTTCTCAAATCTTCATTGCATCATCAAGAAACAATCTTTTCTAAGATTCATGTGTTTAGATGCTTTTAGTATGATTTAAACTTAGTGTTTGATCATCTTTTGTGTCAATCTAGTGCAATACTTTTGTTCTCCATGTATTTACTCTAGATTGACTTTCTTCATTCAAAAGCCCTCATTAAAAATCAAGTCTTTTATCTTTTATGGGTTCTTGATGCATTATATGATTTAAACCTTGTGTTTGATCATTTTATCTTTCAATCTAGTGCAATCTTTTATTACTCCATGGATTGTCTCTAGATTGATTTGTTTTTCCAAAACCTTCATAAAAATCATATTTTTCATACATCATGTTGGGTTGCCTACATATCTACTTGGCCGGATGATCCGGAGCCGTCTTTGATACGGAGATCGAGTGGTGTTGAACTCGTGGAGGCTATGGAATCAAGAAGGGGCTCGGGGAGCTAAATCAAGGAGTGGAGTTAGGTGTAGCTTGGGGCAAGTTGGTAATTCCTAATCCTGTAACTCTTGATTTAACCTTTTGATTTATAACAATTAGTAGATTAGGCCGTGGTTTTATGCTTAGGGTATTTAGACCCTAAGTAGTTTCCACGTATATCCTCGTGTTTGTGTACTCTTGCTTATTGCTTATATTTCCTTATATTGTGGTCTTAATTGTCTCACCATTAAAAAGGATTAACTGGATTAAAATTGGGATAATTAATTTTTAATTTGGTCGTCCTATTCACCCCCCCCCCCCCTCTCTAGGACTCGTTAGTGCATTATATTTGTTTTCAATTGGTATCAGAGCCCGTGTGCTCATTATTGGTTTAATTGCCTGAGTTGATCCTTATTTGCACTATTTAATTGTGTTTGTCCTATGGAGGGTGTCTTGATATCTCGTCTTCCTTACTTTGACGTTAGTGTCCATGTCTTTCAAAAAACTAAAATGAAAAATGACTTTTCGGATTTCGAATCCTCTAAGCCTACTTTCGAGTCTAGTAAGGGTTTTGTTTTTAAGTCTACTCATGAGGAAAGTTATGACACTAGTGACGATGATGAGAGCTTAGACAATGAGGAGCTTGCTTTGTTTATTAAGAAGTATAAGAGATTTGTGACTTGTAGGAAACCTAGTGAACTAGGTAAATCTTCCAATCCCTCGAGTGGTGTCAAGATAAAAACTGAAAAGGGTCTTAAGGTCACTTGGGTAGATAATAGTGAAGATGAGGTTTGTGATAGTGTTGCCCATGAGCCATGTGAGGATAATTCTAGTGTCTCCGTGTTAGTTGCTACCGCCGATTCTCTTGTTTCTCCTAAATCATTGTCCGATTCTTCTAGTGTTGAGAGCAAGGAGTCTAGAGTTATAGTGGATATCACTAAGTATGAGGTGGTTAGAGACGTGCCCAAACTTGATTATGGCGAGGGCTTTATGGATTATTCTATTCCCTCTCTTGTGTACCTTTTTCAAAAGGATCTCCATGCCCCTTTGGCTTCACATGAGTATTTGACCATTTGTCCTTTGTATTTCAAGTTTGTCCAAGGAGGAGTAGACTTAACCTTGCTTGAGAGTGATGTGATTTCACATCCTTTTGTTGATGTTTGTACTAGTTTTCAATTGGACCCTAAGGAGTCTCACTTGATCTCTGTTAGGAGGGTTATTTTCTATGCTATGAGTACTCTATCTTTTGGGTTGTGGTATACACGTGGTACGAAAGATGACTTAGCCTCTTTTTCCGATATTGATTGGGGTGGAAGTGTTGATGACCGTGAGAGCACCTCGGGCGGTTATTTTTACTTAGGGACTTTCTTGGTTACTTGGCATAATAAGTATCATAATTGTGTGTCCCATTTTTCCGCCGAGGTTGAGTGTATTTGGGTTAACATCTATTGATTGAGTGTCCTTCTTGTTGCATGTCACTCTTGTATGCTACATTTCATTATCGAGTCTTGAGTGAGCATGTTTTCTTGCTTGTGCTTCTTTTTCATTTTTGTCTTTTCTCTCCTTTTGATGCATGCAATTAGGGACAGATTTTTTCATGTCTCTCTTGAGTGTGTTTGTTGGTCCATATGCTTGTTTGTTTGCATTAGATTCATATCATGCATAAGGATTTGCATGCCTGTCTATGTGCTTGCATCATTTGAATTATCCTTCTCTTTATAACATGCTCAAGGATGAGTTTAGAGGTTTATGAATTTTGAGCATTGAGCATTGTAAGCACTTTATGTGATCATGTAGTTATACATTCTTGTTTACATCATGAAGCGATTGCTTGGAACATATGAATATCATGCTCTTAAATACTCGTACACACTCTTTTGGGACTTGACTCTTTCGGTGTCTAAGGGGTCCTTGATTATATCTTGGTTGAATTTTACTTGGTTGGATATTTGATTGACCAAATGTTTGAGGCTTACCTTTAGATGCTTTCCCCCATTGATTCTTTTCAAGCTAACCGCTTAGGGATTAGAGTGAAAGCTTCCCTTGTTGCATAAAAAAGTGAGATCATTTTTGGGTTAAATCATATAAAAAAAAAAGAAAAAAAAAATACAAAATGAAAAATATCATTTATAGTTTTGGGGTTTGTTGCTCACTTGCTCTAGTGCACTCCCTTTTCTTGATCTCGCACAATGGGCAAATGGCTACCTATTCATTGCACCATCCTAGGTTTGTGTGTTATTCTTGGAGTTCATAAGAATCGATAATGGGGTTTGTGCGTTAAGTCTTTAGGTCCAAACGACTTATGGTTTGACTTCATTCATCAATCTTGTGAGTATTCTCCTTGGGATTGGTTAGGGAATCTCTTGGCATCTAAAAGGGTCTTGGATCAAACTCACGGAGTTCACTTTTACACTTTGGTAGCTTAGAGCATGATATTCACTTGATCCATATATTGCTTAGTGATATAAACATGCTTTTGGATTGCTCTATGGTTGCCTTTGGTGTTCTCCTAGTTTCAATGACCATAATTCTCATATTATCTCTCTTATACTTTAGCTTGCTATTTTGAGAGTTGGGCTTCAAGGTTTTATTTTTGTTTGCATGCTTGATTGTTCCTTCATGATATGCATATAGTAAGGGGGAGTTCTTGTTCATGTCTTAGGTTGTGTGGTAGCGTGCATTTGTTCTTGTGTGAGAGTATACATGCATCGCATTTCATTGTATGTTTAATTGTCCATGCTAGTAGTGCATTTAGTCAGGGGGAGCATGGTTTTTGAGAGGATGAGTTTCTTGTAGAAGTCTCTTTGCTTTCATTGATACTCAAGAGCATAAAATTATTATGGTGCATCTTTATTGTTTTCATGCTTTTATATCTAATGCATTAAAAGTGCCCTCTTGTTATGTGCTCAAGTATTTTTTTTTCGTGTGTGCTCACATACTTTAGGATTTGTGCCTTATCATGAGATTCCTCGATATCATTATGCAAAAAAAAAAAAAAAAAACTCACTATAATGTGTGCTTGGACATAACTTTTGACAAATATTCTTAATTTGCATGCTTGTTTAGTGCATACTTGTCTTTGTGCATTTGTGTGTGTGCATTCATTTTAATTTGCATTGAGTATGGGGAGCTCTATTGTGGAGTATTGTGTTATGGTGTTGAGTAGAGTTGGGGGAGCGTTTTGCATGAGTTGTCTTCATTTGAGTGTTTGGCTCTTAGAAAAGGGGAGTATTGCGCATGGGTTGTTTTCTTGATTTGGTCTTCTTTTGAGGCTTGGATTCATCCTATTGCTTTTATGTGATATCTCTTTCTTATCGTTTGTGTTCCTACACTGTTTCTTACTCATGTTGATTTGTGCCCTTATCTTTTGGCTTTTCTCCGTTTTTGCATGCCCTTTGTCTTCCCGTGACAAAAAGGGGGAGAGATTAGTTTGTAGGGCGATGTTCGTTAGTGGGGAGAGCTTGCTCGCACTTTGGTAGAACTCATATGCTTGGATATCTTGATGCATATATGTTACCTTGTCATCCATAATTCCGCTATGCTAACAAGTTATTGCTTTCATATATTGCATATTTTTGCTTGTGTTTGGTTGAGTTTTATTTGTGCAGGATTTCTACTTTTTTCATGGAAGCTTCAGTATCTAATTGGTTGGAGTTTTGATGGTTCTCTAACTAGTTAGTTTTGTTTCCATGTATTGCTTTTGTTGATATAATGGTTTTGTCCCGGAAATGCCAAAGGGGGAGATTGTTAGTGTTATTGGCATTTTCCGGATTTCGACAAACCATTGGTGTATGTACTTCTATCTTTTTCCATTTGGGTTTGGGAGGTAGCTTAGATGATTGAGTCTAGATGCTCCACCCGGTGGTTGAAGGATTGGAGAAATGGAGTTACACGCACTTGGCTCGGATTGGCTTATGAAAGGTATAAAGTTGCATTATCATGTTCTTCATTTAGATTAGGGATTTAATCCTTTTATGTTGCATGATTTTAGCCTTATAATATGAGCATCAAGTATTTTTCTAAGGCATGTACCTATTTTAAAAGAGATTCTGAGCGCAGCGCTTGTTTAGCGCGACTGGCGCTTATCTAGCGCTTCAGTTTGCTTCATTAAAAACAGATTCAGCAAGATGCGCTCGATGAGCGCTACCCGCTGCGCTCGTTGAACTTACTAGCGCTTTTCCTGTCTGCACATCTCCGTTGCGCCTGTTGAGCTCTTGTTGCTTGTCTCCGTGCACAACTTCAAGCGCAGCGCCTTTTTACTGGTGTATGTGGCGTTTTCTCATTGGCCCTCTTTAGGGCTTCAACCTTGGCACTATATAAACTAATTTTTCACTCTTCTAGGTCAGATTTTGAGAGCATTAGCCCACCTTAGAGAGAGAAACACATCTCCTTCACTTGCTCATGGGGTTCTATGCTTTTGAGGTGATTTCTATTTTGATTTGATCATCTTTTATTCATTCTAGTGCTATATTCTAATATCTATGTATATGCTCTAGTTTGATTCTTCTCAAATCTTCATTGCATCATCAAGAAACAATCTTTTCTAAGATTCATGTGTTTAGATGCTTTTAGTATGATTTAAACTTAGTGTTTGATCATCTTTTGTGTCAATCTAGTGCAATACTTTTGTTCTCCATGTATTTACTCTAGATTGACTTTCTTCATTCAAAAGCCCTCATTAAAAATCAAGTCTTTTATCTTTTATGGGTTCTTGATGCATTATATGATTTAAACCTTGTGTTTGATCATTTTATCTTTCAATCTAGTGCAATCTTTTATTACTCCATGGATTGTCTCTAGATTGATTTGTTTTTCCAAAACCTTCATAAAAATCATATTTTTCATACATCATGTTGGGTTGCCTACATATCTACTTGGCCGGATGATCCGGAGCCGTCTTTGATACGGAGATCGAGTGGTGTTGAACTCGTGGAGGCTATGGAATCAAGAAGGGGCTCGGGGAGCTAAATCAAGGAGTGGAGTTAGGTGTAGCTTGGGGCAAGTTGGTAATTCCTAATCCTGTAACTCTTGATTTAACCTTTTGATTTATAACAATTAGTAGATTAGGCCGTGGTTTTATGCTTAGGGTATTTAGACCCTAAGTAGTTTCCACGTATATCCTCGTGTTTGTGTACTCTTGCTTATTGCTTATATTTCCTTATATTGTGGTCTTAATTGTCTCACCATTAAAAAGGATTAACTGGATTAAAATTGGGATAATTAATTTTTAATTTGGTCGTCCTATTCACCCCCCTCTAGGACTCGTTAGTGCATTATATTTGTTTTTATTTTTTTCCAGTCAAATTTTCCTTTTTTCCAAAGGTGGGGCCCAAAATTGTACACGCTGACCACTTTCTAGAGGATGAGTGGTTAGAAATATAAAGGTGGGGCCCGAAATTGTGCCAGAGACTCAGAGAGGCGGGGAAAGAAAGAAAATTTCAACCCAAAATGCCAAAGAATCTTCGATAAAGATACGGGTACAGATGCCATGGTACAAAAAACGTACCGATCGCGTTCGGGGACCCACTTTTGGGTCCCACACGAGTAATCCGAACCGTTCATTATTCTTAAAACATTTTTCTGAGGGGCCCCAATTTTGGTTGGAACGGTGGGACTTTGGTTGGAGCACTTCCAACCGTCCGACTGAGCTGAAATTTGGTGGGGCCCCTCGGAAAAATGTTTTAAGAATAATGAACGGTTCGGATTACTCGTGTGGGACCCAAAAGTGGGTCTCCGAACGCGATCGGTACGTTTTCTGTACCATGGCATCTGTACGCCCAGCACTGTCAAAGAATCTTACTGGTCCAGTACATGGGTTATATTGTGGGCCCAAAACTTTTCAGAGAAAGTTATACTCAAAAAGGGTAAATAGGAAACCGAACAAAGCCTGTACTTTTTGGAAGGACTCATCATCCTTTTTGTCACATCAATTCTTCAAATCTATTCTGGTTCTTCAAATTTGAAAAACCAAAATAAATTTGAAGAACCAATTCTCCAAAAAGGAGGATGAGTCCCTCCAAAAAGTACAATTTTTTGAGCAAAAGAGGACATAAATTATAAAATCTCCCCTTGATATGTCACTTCAGTTCTTCATTTTGAAGGAAAAACAATGCATTGGAGATGTTCTTTAAACCACAACTCGCTCTATATGAAGAGGTCATAATTAAAGGGGGATAAGAGTAAGATTGTGAATAAACACGTGCACTTGTTAAAACATGGACTTCATGTGGCAAAACTTCAACCCAATGGACTATTTCAAATGAAAAAGACTAATTTTCTTTTATTTTGTTGTTAGTGTTTATCCCTCTCCGTGTGTGAGAGTTTTTGTCCCGGATTTCGTCTGTGCCTTCTCATGATTTGAACTGTGTATCCTTTTGGATCCTCTGCTGCCACATCTTTGACAGGCTCTATTTACCAACCTCTTTGTTGGTTTGCTTTTGCAGTATGTGCCATTGAGCCTACTAGTGCTATTGACCGTGTCGTATTGTGTCAAAAATAAACTTGTAAATTGTAGAATTAACTACTACTCTGTAGAATAGCGGTTAACTCTGAGTGTCGATCCGCAAGGACAAATTGGCTGAGTTACAAATATTTCGGTTACTTATCAAATTAATTTGGAGACAATAAGAACTGGTTTGGTTTTAATTTATGAACTAATTAAATTGAGAAAGAAAAATAATGATAATAATCAACTAACAGATTTGGAAACGATGAGTGGAGATTCTAGGGGTTGGAATCAACTCCTACCGCATAACCATGTATTTTCATAGATTAGATTATTATTTGAATCAACGAGTTACTAACATGGCCTAACGATAGTTGCCAAGAAAATATCAACAATCCGCCAATTGGCATAGACTATCCCATAGCACGGATCGTCTCACTAGCACGGTCAAGCCACCTAACGGCACGATCCGTCTTACGAGCATAATCTATCTCAATCACTCGGTATTGTGAACATTGAAAACCATTACATGTTTGGTATTTGAAATCCGGAAAACAAATACACAACAAGTTAGAAGAAGTAAATCCATTCCATTGATATCATGAAATGAGTTCTAAACATGTAATCAAGATTCGAATAAAAATGCTAATCAATTGTAGGCCTTCTAAAATCTTAATATGGGATCGAAACTGTTTATTTTTTAAAGAATGTTGAGCACATTGTGGGTAAAAAAAATTATGACCATTGAAGATTGGTAGACACATAGTTGAGACAAATTTATTTTTTATTCTCTAAATGATATTGACCATCTATTTTCGTAACATAAATGGTATCCGACGACATATGGCTACCAATATCCAATTAATTTGATTTTTTACATGAATGATCTATTCAACATTCCTGATAAATTGAATGGTTCCGATCCCAAATACAGATTATAGACGGCCTACAATTGAGGTTAGTACGGGGACCCCAAATCCCATGAAAAGACGTGCAATTTTCGGATAAAAAAGTAAAGTACTTTTGTTCATAATTGTTTAAATTTTTTCGCACCAAATAAAACAACTAATTGAAATCTTTAATTCGGTGTGAATTCATGTGCAAAAGTACTTTAATTTTTTATCCAAAAATTGCACGTCATTTCGTATAGGACTATCAAAATGGGATGAATAAAGTATTTTGATTGGCTTTTCAAAATACATTTTTGATTGACATTTCAATACATTTTTTATCCAAAAATTGCACGTCATTTCCACTAATTGGTTTTTTGTTTTTTTTTTTTGGATCTTTAGTTTTGCAAAAAACCTAACTTGTTCCACTAGCTAGTTTTTTGGCTTTTTGGTTTTTAGTTTTGCAAAAAACTAACTTGTTCCACTAACATGTTCCACAAACTAGTTTTTTGGATCTTTAGTTTTGCAAAAAAACTAACTTGTTCCACTAACTATTTTTTTGGTTTTTTGGTTTTTTTTTTAGGTTAGTGGAATTAAGTGGTTTTTTTGTTGGTTTTTTTTGGATTTTTTGTTAGCGGAATGAAGTAGTTTTTGAGTTAAAACTAAACTGGTTTTTTTTTAGCGGAACACTGAGTACCTATTTTTCTGATGAAATGGGAGAGAGAATACAATGTAGACACCCAAGCACATGTACAAAAGAATCACCAGTAAAGCGTACAAAATTAAGAACATTGAAAATATGCAAACAAATTGGGCCTAGGGAAGTTTAAATTGATGGATCCACATAAAAAAAGCCCAAGAGTCTAATATTGGGGAGGGGCCCAAGACGAACAAGTCTAAGACTCCATGCATACCTATATAAGTATATAGAGATAGTCATAGAAAGGAGTACGAGTTATGAGTATATTAGTATATTCATTTCAGATAGTAAAAAGAAAATAACTATATTCATATATAAGCAACCAATCATTAATTGTCTTAGCAATGTACGGGTAAAAGTAAGTATTCTGTAGATCTATGTAGTTATAGTGCAAAATCAAAGGATTTTAACCAAATCTTCAAAAACTCTGCGACTTTCACATTGTGTTACAAAATTTGGTAAGGTCTATGTAGTTATTATGAGTGGATGGCTTGTATATCGTTGTAATTGCCTAACAATTTTTTTATATCTATATTAACGATATTAAAGTTAAATCGATATTGATAAGTATATATTTTTTTATCAACAAAAGAAAAAGATTTTATAAAAACTTGACAAGGATACATCGAGATAGAGAATAAGAAAACAAAGAAGGCAAAATCCAAAGAAAAGTTGGAAGCCCAGCTCGAAAGCAAAGAAAGGAAAGCGAAGAAAAGATAAGCATTGCAAAAATTACAGGTATAATAAAATTTTGATTATCCTAACAGCATCCAAATTGCCCTTGAAATTTTCAACAGAAAAGTCTGTGATACCATTCAACAACTATTTCCCACTCTAATGCGCTGCTTGATTAGTTCGTTGCTCTAGCGACTTCTGAAGTTAAATCTTCTTCTAGGAAACCTACAAAAGATAAGTACTGAATCATGTACTAAATTGGTATAGAACAAAAATACAAAAAAAGGAGTAAAAAAAAAACGTATTTTCGAGAAAGCCAATCATATTAGGTGACGAAAGTCCTGTCTACCTTTTCAAATACACCTGTTCAAAACTTCAAAGACAAAAATAGATGAAGTTTCCGTAATAAGCTCTAAATACGATTAAACTCAACTAAACATAGTAAATATATAAGAATAAAAAATATTGGTAATGGTTACGACGGAAGTTCTTCATGATCTAGATTTTGAATTTTCTTGTAGAAAGGTTCGCTTTCAAATTTCCTTTTTATGCTCCAAATAAAGCCGCCACTTACATACTCTCACTCTTATGAATGATCTGCAATCACCAAATGAAAACAAACTCAGTAGCTTCATTTAAAAATACAATGCGGAGAAAATGGTACGATTTTTTTTTAAAACGAACAAAATATGATAGAAAGTTTAGATATCTTAATGCATAATAGAGACAGATTGTTCACACTTCTGGGGTTGCGGATCTGCTGTCCCGAAAAAAAGAAGGTAATGTTGATATTTTATAAATATGTGATAGAAATAATTTGTAACATTAGCTTTCAGATATGTTGTTCTAAATTTAATTTTGTATGGTGTTTGATAGATATGGTGAATAACATACTCTTATTGACAAATTCAAATATACTCCTATTTAACATCATTGTATCTTAATTGAAATTAATCGCATATACTTATATCTTATATTGTACTCTGCATAGAACAAGTTCATGCTAATTGAATTTTTTTAGCTGATAAAAAAAGGAAAACACATCATTTATTTTATCTTTTGAATTGAAATTAATTGTATATAGTATATACTTATATCTTATATTATACCTTGCATAGCACGGGTTCATGCTAATTGAATTTTGTTAGTTGATAAAAAAAGAAAAAAACATAATTTTATTTTATGTCTCCGTGCATAGCACGGGTTCATGCTAGTTATCTAATAAAGTCAGATGTGGAAAAAATGAGCTAAATATAAGGCCCATATTAATGAAAAGGAAACGTGGTGATTGGATCAACTCAATTTTTTTTGTTCTGAGTCGAAGGGTTGAATATTCTCTAATAAAGCCAGATGCTAAATATGAGGCCCATATTAATAATCCAAATTGGACTTGGACCATTCTACCTTGTCCCTATTCAAAGGGTCTCCCTCTGCAACCCCATATGAACGGAAAAATATTCGGCGGTCACGTTTGGCTTTGAGTGATTCACGAACAACAATGCCGGAAGCAAAAGTTGGAATCTGAGCCGTATATTTTTTGGCTTGCGTTCTTTATTCATTAATTTTAGTCACGCAATAATTTACTTGTCATTACCATAAATATTAGTGTAAGGTTTCCTTCATCACCACAACTTTCGCCTTAATCAATAGGATCTCTATATATTTCCTTCATTAAAAAATTATTCTGTAAATGGAGGATTTGGTTAACTTACTGGATTCTTTTAGCTATTCAAGAATAATAATAAATCCATAACCCTGTTAGCCAATCAATTACCGCCACTTGTCACATCCACATGTCTTCATTACTGCCACGTGTCACACTCGCATTCATTATCGCGAAAACCCATTATGCAATACTAATATAGATATATTCATGTGCTACCGTTTCCCCCTTTGTTTTCTTCTCTTACCAACTATTGTGGGTCCATTTAGGGAATTCAATCCCTCTTACTACACAATCTGTCGAAAATCTCTCCAAATGAGGAAAAGTAGACAATTGCCTTTGACTTTTTTTTTTGCATGGCAAATCTTTTTTATTAATCATTGAAGAAGTTACAATGACTAAAGGGAGCAAGGAGATAACATCAAATACAAAGATTCAATGCCAAATCCGAGACCCAAACCTCGATTGGCAAGGAACCAACCAAAGAACCCAAAGAGCCGAAGCCCAAACCTAATGGGTCAAAGCCCACACCCTATGGGCCAAACATCGCCCCAAATTTTACAATAGAAGCACAAAAGCAAACCATACGCCACCACAGCCGCACAGAACCAGTGAAAAGACGAGCACGACCAACCAACGCCGGAACCCGGAGAACATGCCCCTATTGCTGCTCCATAGGTCGGTACGACCACCCTCCACCGCAACCGCCAGCTCACCACATGCCATCACATCCAATGAAAAAAACCAATAGCAATCTGAAAATGCAAATGGCCTGGGCCCTCTTATACCACGCCTACACCTATTTGTCAGCACCTAGAACCCCACAAACCATTCATCTAAACTAAGAAACCAACCACAACACCTGCTTCTTGAACCCCACAAGCCTCCCATGCTTTTATTCACCTAAGACAAAAGTTCACAATCCCACGAGCAGCACCTCCACCTCTACGCCGCTGCTGCGCCACCGGTACAACACAAGCATCTACATTGCTGCGCCACTGGTACACCAACTGCAACTTGATTGGGCAAAGCCCATATGCAGTTGCCCGGACCCAAAAGACCATACCACAACCCCACACCTCCCATGCTTTTAATAATAATAAAAAATAGCCACCGTTATCGCAGCCAAGCACAACCGCAACTAAGCCAAGCCCCAAACGCTCCATGGTCACCAGAGGAGAGAGAATCCGCTGCCACCACCGTCACCGGGACCCGGGGAACATGCCCCTGTTGCTGATCCAGAAAACGGCTCGAACATCCCTCCAAGGCAAACTGAAGCGAAGAGAAAGAGATCCACGCTGCCAAAGCAAAAACCAGATCTCAGCCGTAGCAAAACCAGAACCATGCCCTTGATGCCGCCATATCAAAACCAGATCTCAGCCGCCGCCGCCAACACCACAATCGGAGACCACCACCACCAGGCCAAGCAACACACTAGCCGTTAGGCCAAGAACCGCGAACATCCAGCGATGAAAGCGGCGTGAGAGGCAACACGAACCGATGAGCCGTTAAGCAAGAATGACCGCGCCCAACGAAGCGACCATGACCGGGAACGAAACCAGGTGGATGGAGAGGACGCCAGAGGAGGGATGGGGAAGAGGAGAGGGTGTAAGGGGGGGGAGAGAGAGAGAGAGAGAGAGAGAGAGAGAGAGAGAGAGAGAGAGAGAGAGAGAGAGAGAGAGAGAGCCCGGGGAGGAGGAAGAGGCGGCCCCCCCCAGGCGGCTGGAACCCTAGAATGGCAAGAGAAGAGAAAATGTAGAGAGAAAGAGAAGTTGATAATAATGTGCCTTTGACTTATATATACCAAAACAATATTCAATGGGACCCTTTTCTACATCTTTGAATATGGCAGCAAAACCCAAGCCTTCATTAACCTTCCAATTTTCAAACCACCGAAAATTCTTGTTGAAATTGACTTCCAAATGGGACTTGCTTTCCTTGATTGCCTTGGCATAAAATTCAATCTTTTCGCTTTTTGCTCCAAATATTATACACGTAATCTCCAAGCCCTGAAACAAATCAAAACAACTAAAAAAACATTAATTACACAATAACGGGACGCACAAACTATAAATTAGATGGATATAATGGGTGCTTTTCAGCACTTATCAGCTATGCTCTAGTCTAGTCTGTCGGTAACTTTGGTTCTTTCCATTTTATTGTGATGAAGTCTGTATTGCCTTTGGACCTCTGCCTTCGGGCTGGTTTAATGCCATCTGACATGAGTTTCAAAAATGAAAAAGATTTAACATCGAGTATTTTGCATGATGAGAAGTGAGAACTACTGCCTCCCTCCCATTTTGACAGTCTCCCACAAAAAGAGACTTGCCGTCTCCGCAGTGACCCAAGTCACTATAGCCTCATAATGACCTCAATTGTAGGCCTTCTAAAATCTTAATATGGGATCGAAACCGTTTATTTTTTAAAGAATGTTGAGCACATTGTGGGTAAAAAAAATTATGATCATTGAAGATTGGTAGACACATAGTTGAGACAAATTTATTTTTTATTCTCTAAATGATATTGACCATTTATTTTCGTAACATAAATGGTATCCGACCACATATGGCTACCAATATCCAATTAATTTGATTTTTTACATGAATGATTTACTCAACATTCCTGATAAATTGAATGGTTCCGATCCCAAATACAGATTATAGACGGCCTACAATTGAGGTTAGTACGGGGACCCCAAATCCCATGAAAAGACGTGCAATTTTCGGATAAAAAAGTAAAGTACTTTTGTTCATAATTGTTTAAATTTTTTCGCACCAAATAAAACAACTAATTGAAATCTTTAATTCGGTGTGAATTCATGTGCAAAAGTACTTTAATTTTTTATCCAAAAATTGCACGTCATTTCGTATAGGACTATCAAAATGGGATGAATAAAGTATTTTGAATGACTTTTCAAAATACTTTTTTGATTGACATTTCAATACATTTTTTATCCAAAAATTGCATGTCATTTCCACTAATTGGTTTTTTTTTTTTTTTTTTGGATCTTTAGTTTTTCAAAAAACCTAACTTGTTCCACTAGCTAGTTTTTTGACTTTTTGGTTTATAGTTTTGCAAAAAACTAACTTGTTCCACTAACATGTTCCACAAACTAGTTTTTTGGATCTTTAGTTTTGCAAAAAAACTAACTTGTTCCACTAACTAGTTTTTTGGTTTTTTTTTAGGTTAGTGGAATTAAGTGGTTTTTTTGGATTTTTTGTTAGCGGAATGAAGTAGTTTTTGAGTTAAAACTAAACTGGTTTTTTTTTAGCGGAACACTGAGTACCTATTTTGCTGATGAAATGGGAGAGAGAATACAATGTAGACACCCAAGCACATGTATAAAAGAATCACCAGTAAAGCGTACAAAATTAAGAACATTGAAAATATGCAAACAAATTGGGCCTAGGGAAGTTTAAATTGATGGATCCACATAAAAAAAGCCCAAGAGTCTAATATTGGGGAGGGGCCCAAGACGAACAAGTCTAAGACTCCATGCATACCTATATATATAGAGATAGTCATAGAAAGGAGTACGAGTAGAGGCACGGGAGCTGAGCAGTGGAGACTGGAGAGGAGCAGCTTCTTCAGGTAATGACTCTACTTTTACGTGCACCCAAAATGGGACTTGTTATAGATTTTGTTTCGACGATTCGAATCGTTCATTGTTCATAATCTTCGTTCGTATATCATCGTTATTGAAAAAGATTAGGTTGATCGGACATTGTTTTAGGCTCGAACAGATCATTTTTGTCTCAGAATTTGACCAGCTATTCCTCTTAAACCAAATGCATGTGGTTCATTAGATGTACATGTCGGGACCTACAAAATGAACCACTCACACATTTGGTGTGTTTTTGTGTTTTTTTGATGGGCGAGGATCTTGATTTGTTGCGAATCATGTTTGAGATAAGAAGCAGTGCAATCCTGTTTTTCTCGGATGTTTTCTTATTTAGAAAGCAAGTTTTCATCAACAAAATGAACGGCTCGCATGTTTTCGAAATCGTATACAATCACATCTTTTATATTTAAGATTTCTCCTATGATTTTTGGGTTATGTAATTCTTATCTAAATCAAAGGATATATTTCGTTTTTCTAATCTTAATTAGTGTTATTATGATCTATGACTCCAGGAATCGAAATGCATTTTCCTCGTCCGTGCTCTGCCCTTATTTTATTGAGAATCACCGTGTCTGTGGCCGTATCGTGTTGATCAGTGTCACTTCAGCCCAGTTTTTTCTTAAAGATTTCTGAAGAAAAATGACTTTCTAGGTTTTTTTTTTAACACGAGTTTCTAGCTTTTAGAGAACAGGAGAGTACAGTTAAACTATTTGGGCATGTCTGGCCCCGTTCCACTAAGAGAGTTATGTTTTAAAACTGCCTTGGTTTTTGTGTTCACACCTTTTTATGTGATGTATTGTAAGAGGATGACCTATCTTGGTTTTGGGAAAAAACTAGTTTGTGGACCTTTTGCACAAGTGGTATGAGCTGTTTTAGGTGGTTTTTTTGGTTTGCTACAATAGAGAGGAAATTTTTTTGTTCATCCTCACCAATCACCCTAATTGGTTGAAATGGTGTGGGGTTCATAAAAAATGGTGTGGATCCCATCACAAAGTAATGTTATGCTTATCAGAAAGTGTATTGATTCCGTGGACCCCACACCATTTCAACAAATTAGGGTCAGGGTTTTGTTCACCCTCTTTTGGGAGCGTGAATAGAGAGGATAAAAAGTGTCTTTAGTACTAAAAAAATCTAAAAAAGCTCGCTGATTTATCCATTACAGACAGCCTTCATATGAATCAAAACTGAAAAGAGAGGATGGGATACTTGACCGTCTTGTTTCTAGAGACTTTTAATTCGTTGTCATTGTTTATAGTATGCTCTCAGTCAGTCCATATGGGGCTTTGCCCCTGCTAGTGGACAACGGGATTGGTCCCCTGATTAGTCGGTTTAGTGACCTGGATGAGTAGTTACTGAGAGTATATAGTTCGAGCTCATTGTATTTTATTTTTGGTTCATGAATAATCTTTAAGTTTACCACTAGTGTTATCTCAAAATATGTGGAGAATGATTCAAGAAATGTGTAGGTTGTCTCAATTCTCAAGTAGCCAACTATAAGATTGCATATAGCTATATTTTGGTTTCCTGCATAGTATGTGTTCTTTGGTTGGAGGTAGGGCTGCAAACAAACTGAGCAGCTCGTTAAGGCTTGGCTCAATCAAGCCAAGCTCGAGCTCGAGTTTTAGGCTCGTTTAGTAAACAAGCTCGATAAAGCTCGGCTTGTTTACATAGGGTCGTTAAAATAAATTACCTTGGCTCAGCTCGTTAAGGTCTCGGCTCATTTACGAACGAGCTGAGCTCGAGCTCAATTTTTGGCTCTTTACTAAACAAGCCAAGCTTGAGCTCTACAAAGCTTGGCTTGGCGTGGCTCATTTATGCCCCTAGTTGGAGGCAAGATTGATTTTTATCATCATATATATTTTCTAAAACTTCTTTCAATTGTTTTTTTAAAAAGTATTTGAGACAAGATTGATTCTATGAAGTTATCCTTTTGTGTCCTCATTTACTTATCTATAATACACATTCATGTCACAAAAAGAAAAAAACGAGTGCTAGTACATGAAATGCGTTGAATTTATCTAGAAATCATTTGGAGGTGTCCGATCTCCCTTTACTTTCCTTATCTTTGTGAATTTTCTTCGCCGTTAAAAAAAAAATCCCTTTTCTTTGCTAGAGAGTACATGTGCATCTTTTGCGCATAGGACTAATTAGTTAAGGCCATTGCTTCCTTCTGGTATTGCTGCCTCTAAGTTTTATCATGCTTATAATTTGTTCCATGTTTGCATTGCAGAGGAAAAGATAAATCATCAACTATGGTGTCGTACAACTTTAAGAAGCTAAGAGTTGTTCCAACAAGGGATGATTTCATTAATACCATCCTTTCATGCACCCAACGTCAAACACCAACGGTTGTTCACAAGGGCTATAAAATCTCCCGCATCCGTCAGTTCTACATGCGCAAAGTGAAATACACACAGCAGAACTTTCATGAGTTTCCTCGCCTTGATGGTATTCACCCCTTCTACAGTGACCTCCTTCACGTCCTCTACGATAAAGATCACTACAAGCTTGCCCTTGGTCAAATCAATACTGCAAGGAATCGCATTGGTAGAATTGCAAAGGACTGTGTCAAATTGTTGAAGTATGGTGACTCACTCTGTCAATGCAAGACTCTGAAGGTTGCTGCTCTTGGCCGTATGAGTACTGTAATAAAGAAGGTAGGCCCCAGTTTGGCGTACCTTGAACAAATCAGGCAGCACATGGCAAGATTGCCTTCTATAGATCCAAATACTAGGACGATCTTGATTTGTGGGTATCCGAATGTTGGCAAGAGCTCCTTTATCAATATAATCACGAGGGCTGATGTTGATGTCCAGCCCTATGCTTTCACCACAAAGTCTCTCTTTGTAGGCCATACCGATTATAAGTGCCTAAGATATCAGGTGATTGATACCCCAGGGATCTTGGATAGACCGTTTGAAGATCGAAATATCATTGAGATGTGTAGCATCACAGCTTTGGCACATTTAAGAGCTGCTGTGCTGTTCTTCTTAGACATTTCTGGGTCAAGTGGACATACTATTGCCCAACAGGCAGCTCTTTTCCACAGTATTAAGTCCTTGTTGGTGAACAAACCACTGATTATCGTTTGTAATAAAACTGATTTGCAGCCATTTGATGGCATATCTGAAGAAGACATGAAGTTGGTCATGGAGATGAAATCTGAAGCTATGAAAACTGTGATGGGTCAAGGTGGGGATGATACAAACAATGAAGGGGTTCTCTTTAGCATGAGCACTTTGACGGAAGAGGGGGTAATTGCAGTGAAGAATGCAGCTTGTGAGAGGTTATTGAATCAAAGAGTTGAGTTGAAAATGAAGTCTACAAAAATGAATGATCGTCTGAATCGGTTTCATGTTGCAATGCCAAAGCCACGTGATCAGAAAGAAAGGCCATCTTGTATACCTCAGGCAGTCTTGGAAACTAAAGCGAAGAAAGAAATGGAGAAAGAAAATAAAAAACTTGAAAGGGATTTGGAGGATGAGACTGGCGGTGCAGGAGTATACTCTGCTGACTTGAGAAAGCATTATATTTTAGCAAATGATGAATGGAAGGAAGATGTAATGCCGGAGATTCTTAATGGGCACAATGTGTGTGATTTTGTTGATCCTGATATTTTACAAAGGCTTGAGGATTTAAAACGTGAAGAAGGTCTTGTGCTGGAGCAGGAGGTAGGTGATGATTGTGATGTGGATGGCCATGAAATGACCCCAGAAAAGCAAAGAGATCTCCTTAACATCCATAAAAAGAAAAGTTTGCTTATTCAAGAACATAGGATCAATAAAAGCACTGCAGAGAGCAGACCAATTGTACCAAGGAAATTCAATAAAGATAAGGAGTTCACATCAGAGAGAATGGGAAGGCAGTTATTAGATTTGGGGCTTGATCCTACCCTGGCAATTAACCGGGCCCATAGCCTGTCTAGGGGTCGTAAGAGAGAGAGATCACTTGACCACATGGATATGGATGTTGACCAACCTAACAAGAAGCTTAGGGAGAGGTATATGTCACGGGCAAGGTTGAAGTCAAGGCCACCAAGTGAGGTTGTCCCAGGAGAGGGCTTTAAGAATTCTTCTCAAAAGGTGAAGGCTCTGAAACTGGCTAAGAAATCTTTCAAGAAGAGGAACAAAGATGCTCGACGGGGAGAGGCAGATAGAGTGATTCCTACCTTGAAACCAAAGCATTTGTTCTCTGGGAAGCGATCCATTGGAAAAACTAGCAGACGTTGATGACATTAAGGTGCAATTTGGATTTTTTTTGGTTATTTTGGAGGTGGTGTTTTTGCGTTTTTGGTTTTTTCTACTTGTTTTCATTGTTTGCTTCTTCTTCTTTCTGTGTGTGTATGTGTTTGGTGTGGTGTATCTTTGGTTTGAAAGGCTAGGCAAACATCAAGGCTAGGTAGAACCTCCACCCGGTGTTCCACTCCTATCCCTTGTTTCGGAAAGCATGGGATTGTTTGCAATTTCCTTCTTTCTTGTTATTCTCGAGTTTAGAAATTGGGGTCCTCAAGCTTCATCTCTTTTTCCATCTCCTCAAATGCAGTATTGTGCCCACTTTTTAAAATAAAATCTTGTCCTTAATAGCCCCCGTATTTTTTTTTTCCTTTCATACCTCCTCACATGGTGTTCAAGTTAAAACTTCAAAAAGTTTGGTGCTACTTGATGCTCCATCGCCTCTAATCCGTTTCACTTTATCCTGATCTTTTTGCCCGTCACCTTTTCCATTCACCATGGGGAAACTCGCCAACCTCCTCTTTGATCCTCCAAGCTTGCTTTGGAGGTTTGGGGGAGGTGGGGCTAGATTTGACACAAAGTGCAATGCAACCTCTGCGGGTTCTGTGGGAGCTTCACTTGTTTCTGGAGGTTAAGAGATTTAGAAATTTTGTGTATTATTTGAACTTGTATGCATATCCAAACATAAGTAAGCCTACTTTAATACCAAGTTATGGTCATCAAGCTACAAAATTTAGTCCTCCATTCTTCCATTGCCGAAGGCCAACATTTCTAGCCCATGGCTTTCCAAATTTTTTCAGCCAACATGTTGGCATGATGGAATGACAGTTTCTGAAAAATACCAAAGCTATGTAGCATTCCCATTGAGAAAAACCCTTCCTGGCCAAAAGAAGGTAACATCACCTACAGTCCCTTCGTTCACTAGCCCAATATCTATCTCTCTCCTTTAAACTTAGATGTTATAGTAGTATCCTTTGGTTGATGAAACAAGATATTCCCAAAAATAAATTTTCTATTACTGCAGTTAGAAGTTTAATTTTTTTTTTGAAATGTGGTTTAATTCTCTTGAGGCTCTTGCTCTTTGTGTTTTTCCTCATCTTGTTTTTGTTGTTTGCTCTGTTTTTTACATTTGGTTATCTTCCACTGTGTTGTTTGAATCCCTTTCTTTCTTACCCTTATTGCCCTCCTGTTGCCGGTTTGGTTATCATCTTATTTTTCAGATATAAACAATTATTCCGACTTCCTTTGGACATGTTTTCTTTTATTTTCTAGTTAAAGATGTTTCCGCGTTTGTATCCTCTTCTTGGAGACCATTTATTTATTTTGGATAAATTTAGCGCCCTCACATTTTCAGTTCTTGGGCTTCAGAATTTGTCTGATTGCAAGAGGATCCGTATCATGCATGGCTTTTCCTCTAGGTTGAATCATGCCTTAGAAGTTATAACACATGCTCTTTGGGAACTTCAATTTTCCAAGCTTTGTAGCGATTGTGTAATCTGCAAAATTGAAATAATTTCTGAAAGTTGCTAAGTTTCCCAGCAACTTAGACTGCTAAGTTTCAAGTCTTCCAGCTCTCTGCATTTAACTCTGGAATTGACATTTCATTTTGGCCCAAGATTCAGGGTTTCAAGAGAAGATTTTGTTGGTACTTAGTATTGTTTCAAGATCCGTTCGCCGAAACATTCCTTTCATCAATTTTGAATTCGGAGGACAAAATTCTGCATGATGTACTAACACAAGCCTCTATGATTCTTGTAGGGAAAAAGGTGATTATGACTTACTAGTTAATCGAAGCCTGGATTATGCTTGTTACGTGCTACATAAATCATTCAGTGGATTCGTTTGGAGATTTTGGGACCATGATGTGGAACGAGCCTTTTGATTCATGATTTACCTTAGAAATCGAACACAAATATAGACACAGACCTTTTACTAGGAGTGGCTTGCCACCAGTTGTCATTGGTCTGTGTCCGGAAGTATTTTTCTGGTTATTCTACGTTATGTCCATTGTCATTGGTACAATTTTGTTTTATCAGATTTGACAGTTTTGTACCAGATATAGTAGTACTTTCTTGTGCTTGAAGTTCAGCATGAAGCAGCTTGACAGTTTGTGCAAGTTCGATGTGAATGCAATTTTGGATGTTTCTTGGTTTGATATGCAGTTTTGTTTTATTTTTGGATTTGCCTCATCCAGTATCTTATGGCTTGGGGTACAACATCTATGGATTTATGCTGGTTTGAGGGCTTAGCTACCTGGATTGAATTTTCTCAAATTTTGCATAATTTTGTGTACTGTACATTTTGATATTTTATTGCACAAAATATCTTTACAGATTTTGGTAGAAGGTTTTTACACTTTTGTCTCATTACTTTGTGTCCGGCTCAATTAAGATCCGGGTAAGGCTCGTATGGATTGTTCCCTTAAAGTTGTTAGTATCTATTATAAGAAGTTTAAAACTTGAGACGTAGGAGGAAGTAAGCTCATAAGACTCTCCCCAAGCAAAACTGGAATATTTTTTTTACTAATCTGAACGCTTAGATTCAAACCAGTTTTGCTTACAATAGAATGATAGATGCACCCTACTACTTTTTTTGGTAATCTAGGGTGCCTTGGGTCAACTTGCGCGCACTTTGGACTTATCTCTACAGTTTTTTTCCGCAACTGTTTCCCACGCTCACGCATGGGGATGAGATGATCCCAAGAGTTACTGGCAAAGATAATTAAACCTGAGGCTTTAGGATGGGATAAAGACCTAGTAAATACCTAAATGTCGAGCTACAGACTTTAGAAGGCAACATTTATAATCTCTCTCAAACAAAAATACAGACAAAAAAACAAACTTACAAAAAAAAAAAATGCAGACAAAAAACTTAGGAGCATTCAGAACCAAAGTGGCCCCACAAACACACAAGAAAAAAGACCATGGGGATCACAATATGTTGCACCTGCTTGGACTTATTTTCACAATGACCAAAAGTAAGGGTACCCATATGACCATGTAGGAGCTGATGGTTCATAACCAGCCACCAGCCCTGGTGGTGGGAAATAATTCCCCAGCCTCAGGGGAAGGCCACCACTTGGTGCTGGCGGCCAGTTATTCCCATAATTAGATTAGTAAGAATTGTGCAAATGACCCTGTGATTTTAGACCGCGGTCATGATTATCATCATCCACGACAATCTTTTTGTAGGTATCGCTTTTGAGGCTCATCCCATCTTTGCTCTTCCCATTGAATGTCACCTTCATGGTAATTTCCAATTCTTTCAACCCTCCTTCATCATCCGTGATTCGCAGCACTTCTGCTACCAAATTTTGGCCATGGAATTCTTGATCTGGCGGTGGCAGAGTCTTCAATATCTGCGATTCCTTGACTTTCACAAGCTTTTTTTCACAACCTTGGCATTTGCAATTGTTTGTTGGCTTGAGAACAAACTTATTTGGAGCAACCACATAGTAGTTCTCCATGAAATGACCTGGAGGGATCTTTTCTTTAACCTTTCTGTACATAGAAAATAAGAAGTTAATAATATGTTTACCATGGTTGCCAAGAGGAGCAGTAGTTTTACACAATGAATCATTCAAAACAAATTTGCCAAAAGAAAAATAGCTAGCTGTTTCAGAAAAGAGTCATCAGAAAATTGACAAGAAAATTTAATAGAATTCCGGGCAAATTTCACTAACTTTCCCTGAGGCTTCTGACACAAACAGACTCCTCCCCTGTGGCTTCTAAAATGACACTAACCTCCCCTGCTTTACCTGACACGACCAAAACACAGAATTCGCAAAAGTTTTGTATTAAAAAATCGAAAACGAACAAATTTCTTTTAAAATAAATATAAACTGTTTTTTTTTTTTAAAAAGAAATTGAAATATTAAAATGTTATTTTGTAAATTTGCAACAATTCTTTGTTCTCATGAACGAATATGACATACAAGAATGATTAGGTATTATTATAATTATACAACTAGTTTCTAAAAAGCAAAGATTCTGAAAATCAGCTATGAACATCAAATTAATACTACCTAGAAAGGGTACCAAAATTCAGAAATATGAAAATTGGTTAACATTGGTGGGCAAATTAATTTACTATAAATATGATGCTTATAAAGTTCAGAAAAGTAGAAACTTAAGTAGAGAGAAACAGAAAAAGGGCAAAGGGTAAAGGGTAAGTAGAGAGAGGGGATACATAAGTAGCCTAAACCTCATTCGGAAGTAATCTATTTATGCTCGCTCAAAAAACTAGTAGTAATTATTTTTATAACCAGGTGTCCGTACCAACGTACGCGAATCTGCTAAGGGAATCTCATTTAAAACTGGAACAAAGTTCTATATGAGCTAGCTCCAGAGAAGTTGAGAGTACTTGAGAAATTTTGAACATGAAACCTTAAAAGAGTGCAAACTCGTACTCCCTCCATCCCATTTTGCTTGCTCCTTTTGGGGAAATGAGTTTTTAAGGGCTGTGAAAACTTTGTATTGTCATTTCTGTTTTGCCTCTAAATTCAGTTAATATTACCGTGACCAATTTTGTGGGGCTAATTTTATATGTGAAACTCAAAACATATGCAATATGGATCTTGTTTAATAGATATCAATTAGTTTTATTATACAAAGTTTTTAAAATCATAAAAACCGTTATAAAAGTAAAAGATAATGGACAAACCAAATGAGATGGAAAAAAATACTTTTTAACCGGAAAGTAGGAGTAAATTCTACCCCTATTGCGCGTGTGTTTTGGCTGTGCAGTTATTTTGTGGGATTATGGAATTCTTTTTAGATTGATTTTCTTATATAGTCCATCCCTAACTTTTATTGTGTTACTACTACAGTTAAAGATGTTTCCACGTTTGTATCCTCTTCTCGGAGCCCATTTATTTATTTTGGATAAATTTATAAGTTATAACACATGCGAATTGGATTTGGGAACTTCATTTTCCCAGCTTTGTAGCCATTGTGTAATCTGTAAAATTGAAACAATTTCTGAAAGTTCACCAGTAACTTAGTCAGCTAAGTTCCAAGTCTTCCAACTCTCTGCATTTTACTGTGGAATTGACATTTCACTTTGGGCTAAGATTCAGGGTTTCAAGAGAACATTTTGTTGATACGTAGCGTTTCAAGACTCGTTTGCCAAAACATTCCTTTGATCAGTTTTGAGATATTAGTAGTTTCAATTTACTGTAAGCTTAGGAAGACAAAATCCTGCATGATGTGCTTTCTAACACAAGCCTCTATGCTATGATTTTGAAGTATATTTCTAGTTATCCTCTGTTCAGTCAGTTATGAATGTATTTTCAGTTTGTTATTACACCTCCTCTCTCTCTCTCTCTCTCTCTTCTCCTTCTCCTCTCTCCGATCTCTTTGCAGGTGCTCTTATTTGCCATCCTTCCTATATATCGTTGTTTCTCTCCCCATCTTGCTTCCCTTGCTCCGACCAACCACCGGTTATTTCTCTTGGTGTAACCGGTTTGGCTTAACGGCGAGGGGGACAGTGGGCTGGGGGTGGGGAGGTTGTGTCTTCCCACTGGTTCACTCCTGAGTGGACTCCGGTTTTTGCCATTGCGATCAGCGTGGTGGTGTGACCATGGACTGATGCTTTGCCGGTTTGGGTGAGGTTCATGCTTTCAATGGGTGATCTCGTGACGATGGCTCTTGGAAATCTGGGAGTGTGTGAGGCGGGCGGCGGCGTGGTCATCGTCGAGACTTCCATTAAAAAACTGACAATACAAACCAAGTGACTGATAGCGAGTAACGACTTTTTTAAGCAACTCTATAGGAAGTTACTCTGGACGTTTATTATGTATTGTTACAAAACGACTTTTTTAGGCAACTCTATAATACTCGCAACATAACGTATACAAGTGAGAAAATCACAACTTATACAGAGAACCACAATTGTCTCAGTATCCCGTTTGTACAAATAACTGAACAATCCTGGTTTAGGAATGTGAGTTTTTAGAGCCACTTCAATGATCGGCGCCATTAGTTTTTAGCAGGGAAGAGGCAATTTTGGGGGATGGTAGGTCCATATATAACGAGTAGAGAAAAAAAACCATAGGTGCAAGCAGACAGTCTCAGTAGAGAAATCGTTCATAGGTGTAACCGTAAGCAGACATAGAGAGAAATCGAACAACAAAAATCGAATCCACAAGAAAAATGTTTTTTCCGAGAAATTTCATGAAATTTGGTTTAGAATCACGCTTGGATGATTTTGGGATTTAAAAGACAGTTGAGTTTCATTTTGATAGATCGTTAACATTATGTTCGTTGAATGTTAATGGATGATTAAATAATATTTTTTTAGTATGAAATATATTTATGTTTTTGGGTGTCACCTCTTGTTTTAAATCCACATTCCGTCACTCGTTCTTAGGTTTAGCAGAGAACATTAACTGTCAATATCGTACATCAATAATAAGTACATCCAACACATTTGTATTGACCCCGTGTTTGAAATTAATGTTCACGATGAAATTTATAATGCAAACGGTATCAATTACCAAAATGACCTCAAAAATTAAGAGTGTCCATGTTTGATCCTAAGCCATTCAGAGGAACACAACTTCCGGACACTTCTCCGGCTGTTTGATATGAGTGGACCTCCATACATCTCAATGACTTGATTTAGAATCACGCTTGGACGATTTCGGGATTTCAAAGAACGTCGAGTTCCATTTTGTTAGATCGTTAAATTATTTTTGTTGAATGTTGATGGATGACTAATACTTCTTTTGGAGTATTAAGTACTTCATATATTGATATTCTTAAGTGTCACATCATATTTTAAATCCCGACTCCATCAATACTTTTTAGGTTTTGCCAAGAACATCAACTCTCATTGATGATGAGAAAGACATCAATAATAATAAGTACATTCAACACATTTGTATTGAATTGGGCCCATGTTTGAAATTAATATTCACAACGAAATTTACAATTTGAACAATATAGATTACCAAAATGACCTCGGAAGGAGCCCATGTATGATCCTGTGCCATTCAAAGAAAAAGAAATCTAGGAACACAACTCTCGTACACTTCTCCGCCCGTTCGATATATATAGACCTACATACATCTTTTAGTGATTATGGATACAATTGCGTGAATACAGTTGCGTTCGGAATTGTATTTTAAAATTGTATTTGTTGTTGCATTCATAGAAACCCAAAGGTCCA
>JADGMU010000410.1:0-23595 GCA_016920895.1 Vaccinium myrtillus | reverse complement strand
AGAAGTCAAATATGAAGTGCATGGAACACTTGGATCTAAGGAGAACACTCTAAATAAACCTTTGGGAAGGACATTTTTTTAAAAAATTTGCCATGACCCGTTCGTAAATGGAGCACCCTCAAGGTGCCAGCCACTGCATAAACAACAGCAGTGGCTGAAAAAGAAAAGAAAGAGGAAGAGATAGAAGTAGAATCAGCAGTACTCAGCAGACAATAGCACCTTGCAAGACTCAGCTGCACTTGAGCCTTGCAACTGCTGAGCCTTGAAGAACTTGGGGACTTGAAACCTGGACATGAACCTGCTGCCTGCTACAGATGTAGATGTTGCTGCCAAGTTCCATTATCATAACAACAACTTCCACGAGCTGTTCTCATATCCAGCAAAGAGGGATCCGAAATTTTTGGGTTTTTCAAAATCAGCCAACAGGAGATGTTCCTATCATAATTTTTACCAATTTCCACCAACCAATCTGGGTAATATCATCTGGAGCACGCCCTCATCTGCCAGAGAACACCACTCGGGTGCTACATAGTTCCAGGTTCGACTCCCTTAAGCTTGTTCATCTTCCTCGTATCAGTTCACGTCCGTTAGGTGACGAGATGTCACGGCGGAGTGGTAATTCCTTATGGGTTTCTGGCGTTGTGAAGTTCAAGGCGTTTTGGAGTTGGACCTCCTATTGTTATGCGGCTGTGTTGGAAGTTCTTTTGGCAGAAATTAGTACGACCAAGAGAGTTTCTCGGACTGGTTAACCTTCGTGTTCATGGTTTTCCTAAAAGTTCAGAGCAATTGGTGTAGTTGGGGAAGAAGAGAGTGAGCTCACTCTCTCTCGTGAAGCTGGGTAACCATTCTCTCCGGGTTACACAGTGTGTGGGACACTGGGGTACAGCTGTGTCCAATCGGTGAAAAAGTGGGCCTTCCCACTTGGTCAAAAGTAAAGGAACCAATGTCCTTTTCTTTACCAAATACACGCAAGAGCTCTTGGGCCCACAAAACTTGTTCTCGTTAAAGAGTTGGTAAAAGCAAATACACGCTGGTGTGCTAGTAAAAGTGTTCAAAAGGTATTGCATCTGATGGGGGCAAGTTTTTGGTCCATCAGTCAAAGTGTCAAACCTCCTTTGGTCAATTCAAGAACATTAATAGGTGACTACAAATGGGTTTAAATCTGCCGACAAACTAGTTGCATAATTTAATTGTAAATTTGAAAGTGCTGTGGCTTTGTGTCAGTAGAAAATCAATTGGCCTTTGTGCCTAAGCAAAGTGGGTCCACAAGTGGACCACAATTTACCCTACCCTGGCGGGTTGTGCTAGGACTTTTATTTTCCCACCTCGGCGGGTTGTGCCGGGGAACACGCACTTTTTTCTTTCTTTTCTTTATTTTCGTTTTGTCCTCCCTGGGGTATGCCCCTTGTAGGCTGTATATTCGCTTAACCCCTTTTATTTTCAAGCTGAATTACCCAAAAAAAAAAAACTGCAGAACTACTGGGCATTCTGCAGAACTGAGCTACAGCACCTAAGGATGCATCACAGAAACAGATGTCTGCCCAGAAATGGCAGCCCAAAACTACAGAGTTTTAACAATATTCTACCAATACTTGTAAACAAACTACTCCACAAACAGTAAGATTTATGCAAGTATCAATGAATCCTAGATTTGGTGTCTCACCCTTCAACTCCCTTGGAACCTCACGACTTCTATAACACTCTCTATGGATCCATACACCCTCAAACTCACCTGTTTTGGTTCACCAATCTCTATGCACTCACCACTCAAGAAGAATTTCTGAGGCTCAATACTCACAACTCACTGGATCTCACATTCTGTGTAAGTGACACACTCAAACATGATACCATCAGAACTACAGTGCAATACCTGCAGAAAACATCCCAAGTGCGACTTCTGCGATTTCTCAACAAATCATCAAACGAATTTCTCTGATAAATCAAAACTTAAGAAAACTTTTCGAAACATTAAAAACACCGGCAACAGATCGACCACCAAACGGAAGAAATGGAGGAGTCGTTACCTGAGTTACGCCGGAGAAGACAACAGCGGCGACAGAGATGAATAATCACGGAGTTTTCCACCGATTGAGGGCTGGAAAAAGTGGCAGGAACACGGTGGTCGACAGCGGCGTAGAGGCTGAGAAGCTAAATCACGATTTCGCCAGAAAGCGTGAAGTTGCAGAGAGAGAGTGAGAGCAAACCCTTCTCTCTCTGTGTGAAGCGTTTTTATAGGGTTTAAAACCCCGCGCGGGAAACGAGGCAACAGTAGATGGCGCGATTAATTGCACGACACGTGGCACGGATGGGACTGACCGAGCCTAACCTCTGACAGCTCAAATAAAACCACGATCCGTGTACATCTATCTCGCCCTATCAATATCTACCACGTGGCGCAATCCGAACCAACCATTGAGCAATCAGGATTAGGGCTCGGTTAAAAGAAGCACAGCGGAAGGAGTTCTTCCTTCTCGGATGTGTCTTACTCGCACCTCGGCTTAACGCAACGGCCCAATAATGAAGGGTCGACTCCTTTCTCGGAACCATGTGTCTCGGAAGAAGTCGAGGGGCTATTGTAGTGGGCCGAAATCTAACAGTCCTAATAGGGCTCGGTGAAGGAGCCCGGTGAGCCCAGGCCCAAGCGGATCTCCAGGCCCGCCAAGGGACAAAAGACTGTGGGCCGCCCGAGCTCGGATAGTCCGAGACGAACCGGTGTCTCGGCCGACATACCGTAAATCGGACGAGCCATCCATGACGGATTGTATCCGAGATGGCTCGGAAGGATAAATCCGAGATACCGGTGACGTCCTCTGTGACGTCGCCCGAGGCGGTTAACGCCCGTAACAAACTGGGCGAGGGCCCATGTGCACTTTGCAAGCAGTTTCTGTGTCAGCGTGAGCCCCGCCGAGCGGTTATGCCACGCGTCGCAGCCCTATTGGAGGATGGATGAACGTAATACTCGTGAGGCCAATTCGTGATGCTCGGTGACGTCACCCGAGCCGAAATGACTAGGTTGCCCCTGTCCTAGGGAAGCCTATATAAATGAAGCGAAGTGGCCCTAATAAGGGGAGAACTCTCTCTCTCTCTAAACGGACTCTAAAAACTTACATCTCTTGCTTCTTCTCCGATCTCTTACTAGATCGTCGGAGTGCCTTCCCTGGCCACATTCCGGCCAGGTTTGGTGCTAACGACGTGCTCTACTTGTGCAGGAGCTTCCGAAGGCTTACTCACCATTCTCTCGCCATTCACTCGGGTCAGGAGTCGAGAAGGACGCTCTCAGGATTTTGAGGACACCACAGGCCCCACAGCCCTACCAAAACCAGCCCTAGCCGAGAGCTCCAGCAGGTTTTTCAGAAAGCAAAAGAGTGTGTGATTAGCAAGGATCGAGTGTCTTCGTCGATTCAATCTTTGGAGGAGGAATTGCAGAAGTCTGGGGTTACGGTCTAGTTATCTGAGTTGAAAAACCAGCTGCATAATGTGCAAGACTTACAGACTACGTCAGACGGACATGTGGTGTTCGATGCTAGAGGAGATTTCTTTGATCCGAATGCTCCCAACCAAGGACCTGTTCAGCTTACTAATCAACCTGTCCTTCCATCCAGGCCTAAGGTTAAAGATTGGGGTTCCCTCTTTAAAGCTCAAAGTCCCTCTACAGGTATGAAACTAAAGCACCACCCTGATCTGAGACAAAACTCTGATGCAGTTGTAGTGTTAGATGAATCCCATTTGGATGATAATAATTGGGGGCATTGCCTTATTGGGTATTTCCTTGATGGGAAAATGGCATTTCCCCTCTTGAGCTCCACTGCCAGGAGAGTCTGGAAGGACTGTGGCTCCATCAAAATTAGGCAGGTGGGGGCTCGTTTCTTTTTTTTTTTTTTTTTTTTGGGTAAATAAGCTTGAAATAAAAAGGGGCTAAACGGATATACAGCCTACAAGGGGCATACCCCAGGGAGGACAAAACAAAACAAAGAAACAAAGAAAAGGAAATAACAACAACATTGAAGAGATGTTTCTCTCCCATCAAGCAGAGGAGAGAGAACACCTCACAACATGATGATAGAGTAACACTACAAAAAATTGAAGCTTGAACAGAACATAGAAGGACCAAGGTCCAGAAATTGCTTGAACTTGAAGGACTTAGGGTAGAGTACTTGAATCTTGGTGCATGGACTTGCCACATGATGCTACTGCTCACACACAGCACTTGGAGTTACTGCAGCTGCTGCTGCAACTGCAACAGCAACAATGCATAGCTGCACTTGAGCCTTGCTACTGCTGAACCTTGGAGAATGGAGCTTGGACATGAACCATGGGGAACTTGGGCTTTGGACTTGTAGAACCAAATGTGACTTGGATCAAATGTAACATGGAAGAATGCTGCAAACTGCAGAACAATAGGACCAACCCAAGCTGCTGCTGCAATCTGCAGAACTGAGGATTGATCTAGAAATTGCTTGAACTTGTAGGACTTGGAGCTACTGCTCACACAGCTGCACTTGGTGTTACTGCAACAGCTGCAACTGCAGCAATGCTCTACTGCTGCAGCTGAACCTTGGAGAGCATGGAGAACTTGAGGATTGGACTGTTGCTGAAGCAGCTGCTGCAACAACAGAGGTGGTTTTGGAGGAATTTGAGCAGCCAAATGGCTGCTTTTACAGTCCCATAAGATCAGATGTCTGCCCAGAGTTTGGCAGCCCATAAATACATAGTTTCATACAAGATAACCACAAATGCTGACTCAGAAGAAGACTAGAAATAGGGAGGAAAAGCCCCCTCCCAGAAGGGACTAATACATGCCATGGGACTAATACATGCCATGGGGGCTCGTTTCTTCTTTGAGTTTCAGGATGAAGAGTCTAAGAACAAAGTATTGGAAGGTGGTCCTTACTTTTTTTCTAAAAGATACCTTGTTCTTAAGGAGTGGGAAAGGATGCTTGTCCCCTCTCCTGAACATCCCTCTAGTATCCCTGCTTGGATTAAGCTGCATAAATTACCTCTTGAATGTTGGACAGAGGAAGGATTAAGCCGCATTGCTAGTACTATAGGCAAACCCCTACATGTAGATGTAGTTACTGCCAAGCAACAGAGATTAACATTTGCAAGGGTCTGCATTGAGATTGAAGCTGATTCAGATCCTCCAACTAACATTCAAGTCACCACGGATAGAGGCTCAGTAAATGTTCCTGTCGAGTATCAATGGCTTCCCCAAAAGTGCACAAAATGTAAAGTGTTTGGCCACAATTGCCCTGCCAAACCCATTGTAAATGCTACTGAAACCTCAAACACCAGCTCCAGAGAGAAAGGTGAGAATTCTAAGTTTGCTTGGCAACCCGTTGGCAGATCTAAACTCCCTGTTGAGAGTCCTGAGGAGTCTGCCACTTTGCATGAAGAATGCCTTAAGGCTGGGGATACCAAGGTTGCTAGCTCTAGCTTAGGAGGGATTGATGCTCTAGAGGCAGTGACAGTAAATGTTCCTAATTCTACTGGAGCCCAATTTGTGGTCAAGCCCTCGGACTTCGAAAAGTCAGATGACGATGCTAGTGAGACAGTGGATGAGGTCATTGTAATAGTAGATTCCTCACTGTCCAATTTAGTAGGTGAGGATGTTTCTCTTGTGAATTCCATTGCAAGTGATGTTCCAAAGGGGGATTTTTTTTTTTTTGGGTAAATAAGCTTGAAAATAAAAGGGGCTAAACGAATTTACAGCCTACAAGGGGCATACCCCAGGGAGGACAAAGAAAGAAAAGAAATAAAAAGAAAACGGAAATGAACGACTCGTCACAACCCGACGAGAATAAGCTAGAGCAGAATTACAAACAAGCTATGATACTGGGTGTTTCCTCCTCATCTAATAGAGGAGAGGAAACACCACACAAAACAATGGATCAACTTCTTGCAACACCAACTTTTGAAGACAATAGAACGTTCCTAATGTTGGAGCTAGGGAAGTCCAATTGTATTCAAAAGTAGGTGCTGCAAGATGGTCGATCCATTGTTTTGTGTGGTGTTTCCTTCTCATCTATTAGATGAGGATGAAACACCCAGTATCATAGCTTGTTTGTAATTTTACTTTAGCTTATTCTCGTCGGGTTGTGACGAGTCGTTCATTTCCGTTTTCTTTTTATTTTCCTTCTTTGTCCTCCCTGGGGTATGCCCCTTGTAGGCTGTATATTCGTTTAGCCCCTTTTTATTTTCAAGCTTATTTACCCAAAAAAAAAAACATGGCACTTAGAATAAGCACGTAGCAGTTGAAACATGGCAGCAGCTGCCCCCAGCGATGAGGATGAAACACTAGCTTATATCATTACAGCAGCAGGGAATATCGTTATACTTGCATTGGAGGGCAGTTCTTTCACAATCTGCAAGCTTCCAAAGGCTCAAATACATGCCGAGGGACAACCCCCCTTAGCTTGTTTTTGTTTAAGAGGATCATTAAGCCCTCTTAGGTTCCAAAAACCAAAATGAAAATCTGAGCAAGTCATAAATTATTGGAAAACAGTAAATGGCACAAAGTAGGAAGTATTGGAATAGCCCAAAAGGATACAGTTGAACGCATCAACGCTTTGCTGAAGGAGACGAAGCAGAATGGGAATTCCTGCCTTTCTTTCCTCCCTTTTTCTTGCTGGAGTAGCTCCTGGAATCTTCCACTGTCGCAGCTACCCCTTTGCTCTTATCCATAGCAGTGGAGGTTGAGGTATCTGGAGGCTTAGGGTCAGGGTCAAGGTGGGGTTCGAAATCAACACCCACAATAGTACCTCCAAGGTTGGGGCTCGGATTCTCTTTAGGTTCCAGAGTTGCCATTGTAAGTAGATCCTTAGAAGAATTTCCAAGATGGAAGGGAACCTTAGGACCTTGAGCAGCAGGTTTATGAGGAGCAGTAGAAGAGCCATCAGATTGATCAATGATGTCTTGAACGTTCATAATTCCTCCATTATCCTTACGGTCCTTTGCTTGAACTCCTGGATCCTGGGGCACCAACTTGGTAACAGCTTCCAATGCATCTCCACCCCCTCCAAGGGCTTTCCCAATAATCTTCCAAGCTTCATTATTAGTGGTAGCCATAGGTTCAGGAACTGGCTTAGGCTTGCACGTGTGCCCAAAAACTTTACACACATTACACTTTGGGGGGAGCCATTGATATTCTAGATGAACAGTTACAGAGGCATTCCCATGTCTAATTTGGATTACTTTGGGCAGATCTGAATTTGCAGATATTTCTACACACACTCTAGCAAAGTCCAGCCTTTGTTGTTGTGCAGTAGCAATGTCAACATGTAGGGGTTTCCCAATGGTGCTAGTTATGCGGCTGAGAGCTTCCCCAGTCCAACATTCCAAGGGCAATTTGTGGATTTTTACCCAGGCAGGGATAGTTGGGGGATGATCAGTGGCGGGGATTAGCATGCGATGCCAATCCTTGAGTACAAGATATCTTCTGGAGAAAAAATATGGGCCACCCTCAAGCACTTTCAACTTAGTCTCTTCATCTTGAAACTCAAAGTAAAAACAAGAACTTCCTTGTCTAATTTTGATTCGACCATGATCTTTCCAGATCTTCCTAAAGTTCCTTGGAGCTATAGTGTGTGGTTTCCTGGCCACATACCTAAATGTAGCTTTATTACCTGGGTGGCTATTCAGGAGAGACTTTATACTGATGACAGACTTGTATCTTTTGGTACTAAATCTGTCTCTAGCTGCAGTTTCTGCCCTAGTCAGGAGAGTCACGATCATCTGTTCTTCAATTGTCCATACACATCTCAAGTCTGGGAGCAAATGCTTGATAGAATCAATGTTCATTGGCCTCCTAGACCTTGGAAGAATTGGATTGCTCTTCTTGCAACAAACAAAGGCAAATCTCCTAAATCAATCCTAATCAATTTAATTTTCACTACAACCTTGTACCATATTTGGATTGAGAGGAATGTTCGTAAATTTCAAAACTGTGCAAATCCTATTCTTGTGGTTGTGAACAAGATTCACTCTGTCATTAGGTATAGGTTAATGTCTCTGGATAAATTTTCCATGGGGCCTCAACCTAATGACCTACTGGCTCAGTGGATTATTGTCCCTAGTTGATGATGACTGTTGCTATGGAAAGTGTTTTAATGCATGCTTTTTATTCTTATATCTGGCAATGTGTATGGTATTGGTTGGTACTGAAATACTGTGTTATGTTTTGCTATGGACTCAATTTTATATAATGGACTGCCATGTTTGGGCAGAGGTGGTGAGACTAGGAATGTGTTCCTTTTTTTTTTTGGGTAAAAAAGCTTGAAATAGAAAAAAGGCTAACCGGATATACAGCCTACAAGGGGCATACCCCAGGAGGACAAAAGAAAGAAAAAAAACAAAAGTGAACCGGAAAAAAAATGGGGAGGCCAGACTTGGCAACATGGGGACCCTAAAAGTAGGGGATATATCGCAACAATATGTAAAAAATATAATAAAAGTGTTTCTAGGTCATCAAGGGAGATGGAAGAGAAACACTCAAAATGAAGCTTGAAACTTGAACGTGAGACTTGGGCTGCTTGGACATAAATCTTGGGGTTTGAAGCTTGAACCTTGAACCTTGAACATGAGTCTTGAATTTGAGACTTGAAGCTTGAACATGAAAATTGGAGTAGAACCTTGGAAAGGATGAGCAGAAGGTCCTATGTTACACTGGGACAACCCCCCAGCGATAGGTCCATGAAAATGGTACAACAATACCACAATGGGAGGAAGCCCCCTCCCAGAAGGGGATCAAACGTGCCAAGGGACATCCCCCCAAGGCTAGGCTTAACCAAGGTGAAGTACAACCACTTGATGCATTGGAATTCAGGAATTTGGGCATGGTTGCAAGGTAAAATGAGCTCCTGTAGCAGTAACAAACTGCCAGCAACTGTAGGCCACATACTGCCAGCTGCAGTAACAATCTGCCAGCAGCAGTAGCAACATGACTATCCATTACAGAGTAGGATGGTGCAGCAGGAGCATCTATTTTCTGAAAAATTTGGGCAGAGTTTCATTTGTAATTTGAAAGGTCCAGAAAAACAGAGGCTGTCCAGAAACAATAACTACTGCAGTGATCAACTTGTAGCAGCAGAAAACTGAAGCAATGTGCAGCAAATACAACAAAACGCATTGGCCCTTCGCACAAATCAACAAGTAAATGCAGAATCTGGACAGGATACTTGAGCAGAATGCAGTTATAACCGAGGTGCAGTACTGGAACAGTTATAAAATTCATACCAAAATGCAATACTGAAACATAACCAGGAGGTGGTGCAGGACATCACAAGAAATAGGTATGGCAGTGTGACCAATATGACATGAACATGGGGTGTCAAACAACCAACTGCTGCCAGCAGCAACAACCTGCCAGCAGCCGTAGCAGGCAGTAGCAATATACCAAGCATATGATTCAATGATAAACAAACTAAGCATAACCAACATATGATGCATCCAGTCAATGAATCAACAAGAGTAATAACAGGTTGCAACAGCCCTTGCAACCCATAACTATAAATTCAGCCCTTATACTAAAGCAAATGCCTCAAATAACCGAACTAAGCAAAACAGTAGAAGCAGGTTGCAACAGCCCTTGCAACCTACATAACAACATATGATGCATCCAATAAGTAAGAGTTACCTTCCTTTCTAGAAAAAACCATACTGATTCCCTTAAGCTGGCCAGCCTAAGCAATTGCAATGTTATGGACCTGCACCACAATCTACCCAATTGGGCTATAAGCACAATTCAACAATTCAGCCACTTTATTTGTCTTCAGATGTATGAGTCAGCTTGGACAACCTACCACTGAAGGTTAATTAGTGCCATGAACATAGTGATAGAAAAGTAAATCATCATGCATTTAGGAATTTTTGTTCATTTATCCCTACCCTAGCGGGTTGTGCTAGGACTTCCACATTGCCCACCCCGGCGGGTTGTGCCGGGGAGTACGCACTTTTTTCTTTCTTTTCTTTATTTTCATTTTGTCCTCCCTGGGGTATGCCCCTTGTAGGCTGTACATTCGCTTAACCCTTTTTAATTTCAAGCTGAATTACCCAAAAAAAAAAAAAAAAAAAAAAATCATCATGCATACTAGTTGGGTTCAGGGTTAATATGCCACGCTTCACACAAGTATATAGGGCCCTTTGGGATTTTGTTAAGCGACAATAACCTGCACCTAATGTCAGTACGGATTTTATTCACAACAAATAGAATTGATTGCTGGGTATTCTGGAATTTCCTGGAATTCCTTTCAATCCAGATGTGATAGAGTGTGACAGTGAAGGATAGTTTGATTATGGTGCTCTTTAGACCTCTTCCTCTATAACCCGAAATAAGAGAGACTAAGTCGTGGAGTGGTTGGGGCTGCCATGTGAGATGGGATAAACTTAAGACCTTATCCCAAACCTCTTGAGTAAAAGGACAGTTGAAGAAGAGATGGTTGTGATCCTCCTCTCCAGGACAGAAGCTACAGCAAGAAATGTCCTTAATGCCAAATAGAACTAACCTATCCTCCGTGGAAAGCCTATTTTGTATGGCAAGCAAGCTAATCAAGCTGCACTTGGGAATGTGGGAGGGAAACCAAACAGTATGGCTCCATTCAACATTAGGAAAATGGGTTCTGAGTTGCTCCCAGAGAGAGGATACAGTAAATAAACCATTATTACTAAGGGTCCATCTACAGGTATCCTGTGAAGGGGAAGGGTGAGTGATTACTGGAAGGGTAGCCCTGATCTCATTTAATTCCAAGGTTTGAGTGACAGTGATTACTGCTGCTGCTTACCTGTAGTGGCTGCTAGAGCACAATGCATTTATGTTGCTACGGCTGCCACTCTATGGCGGTTCAATACTTCTCCTTGTTGTCTTACTAATTTGCCCAGGGTGCAAGGGTTGTCTTCTATGCGTGGAGCGGGTCATGCCCAGTTCTGGAGTATCATTCAACCTGCAGCTGCAGCAGTTCTGGATTTGCAGCAACTTCTTGATGAGCATTGTGATGTATCCCTAATGCAGCAACAATGTTGCTTTGATCTGCTCCATCTCTTCCTCCTTCTTTTCTTTTCCTTTTCAGCTGCTGTTTTGCAGTGGCTGGCACCTTGAGGGTGCTCCATTTACGAACGGGTCATGGCAAAATTTTCTAAAAATCTCAAGTGGAGTGTCGAACAGCTTTCATCCATCCACAGCAAACAACCATCTTGATGGATGTTCTGATTTGATTTCTAGCCTAGCCATGGGGGGCTGTCCCATGGCATTGTATAAGTCCCTTCTGGGAGGGGGCATTTCCTCCCAACTCTAGCCGGGTGGCTTGTATACTGCTTTCATGCTTCCACCCATTGGAAATCCATTGGTTCACATTTGCTCAAGCATGTTAATGCTACTACCTGCCTTAGTGCAGAGTGTTTTTTTTTTTTTTTTTTTTTTTTTTTTGGGTAATAAAGCTTGAAATTAAAAAAGGCTAAGCGAATATACAGCCTACAAGGGGCATACCCCAGGGAGGACAAAAAAGAAAAGAAAAGAAACGAAAAAATTGCATGAAAAAAAATCTTCTAAGGCAAACTTGCCTAAGAAAGTGGGGAGGGCCAAATGGCTACATGGGATGAAAAGTATAGTGTTTCTCCCTCATCTAACAGATGAGAGAGAAACACACATTGGGAACCAAGAACTTGAATCAAGGAGAAACACTTCCATATACTGATGGCGAGAAATTTTCTAAAAATTCGCCATGACCCATTCGTAATTGGAGCACCCTCAAGGTGCCAGCCACTGCGTATCAACAAAGCAGAATGAAAAAGGGAAAAGAAAGTGGGAGAGATGAAGCAAAAATATCGGAAGTTGAAGCAAAGATAACACATTACGAACCTACTTGGATTGGCACTTGAGCCGGGCTGGGCAAAGCAAGAGCTTGAAGGTGAACCATGGATTTGAAGGCAGCAAGGACTTGAATAGTCACCTACTACTGCAAATGCTGGTGTTGTAATGAGCATTTAGCAACAGTCTGTTGGGAACTGCTGCTGCTGTTGCAGCAGACCACTGGCCGGATTTTTAGAGTCGAAGAGCTAGCCAACACGGGAGGACGCCCCCTCCCAAAGGGGATCAAACGTGCTAAGGACAGCCCCCTAAGCTAGGCTATATCTCCACATACAACAACAAGGTGAGAATTTAAAATCACAAAGTGAAAAAGACGTGCCCATAAAGTGGCACCATATAGCACAATCAACTAAACAACAAACCTGATCTTATCCCACTGCTCAACAAGCATGAAATGTAGCAACTAAGATATGGGAGACAAGTGTATAAGTTAAAATCACAAATAAACAACAACTCGCCCATAGAGTGGCAAAGTCCATATAGGCACAAGCAACTAATCAATAAGCATGATCTCATCCCACTGCTCAACAAGCATGAATTGTAGCAACTAAGATACGGGAACATCAGATAACGTGGCATCAAGGATGCAGAAGTAAAACAAAACAAGAAGAAGTACACGGTGCAGTGGGATGAGATTATTAAGGGCTAGTCACCGAGGTTGTAACAGACCCTAATTTATGTGGCTCACACTTCATCTCCCTCGAAACCTCACCACATCTATACTCTCACTAAGGACCCAGTCACCCTCAACTACTCCTCACAATATGCCCCCGCTAGATATTACCTCCACTCGCAATAAATCAATAGGCCCAAACACACAACTCACATGGTATCACACATATAAGTGGGTCACACAGCTCGAGCAACAATCCACAATGCAAATAGCAAATAGCAAATACAAGGATTGCCTCCATCCTTGGAGAGAATAACAAAAGCAAGGATTGCCTCCATCCTTGGAGACGAATAATAAATCAAGGATTGCCTCCATCCTTGAGACAAACAATAAAATCAAGGGTTGCCTCCACCCTTGGAGACAGAACAACTTGGTATAGTGAATCTGCAAAATAACCTTGAAAAGACCTGAAAACAGAGTACCCAAATGGGTAGGTTAGAACCAAACGCAGACCATCTTTTCAGAGTTTGCTGAGACCTTGTGGAGTAAGAGCTTTGAACCTGCAACAAACTCATCAAGGAAGTTAAAGGAAAACTACAAAAACTACAATGCATAACAAATATAGCAAGCATGCATGACCAAATAAACTCAATTCACAATTCAATTGGATTTGGCAGGTAGGTTCCATGAGTCTAGTAGTGCTAATGATCCATGTGGAATTTTGTGCAAAGACATCAATCTATATCTAATCTCAATGCAGACTTTAGTCACAATGGAAGAGGTATTTTGATGATTCCCTTGGAACTTTCTGAGGTTTCTCTCTATCCAGATGTGGTATAAAGAGACAGTAAAGGACAACTTAGCCAGAGTACTTTTAAGTCCTTTACCCTTAAGTGCAGATATACGGGTGACCAAGTTGGCCAAACTTTGCGATTGCCATGTAATCTGAGACTTTTGACACACCTCATCCCACACCTGTTTGGTGAAAGGGCAATTGAAGAAGAGGTGGTCATGGGACTCCTCATCAGGGCAGAAACTGCAGCAGGATGAATTTTTCATACCAAAAAGCACCAGCCTATCCTCAGTGGCAAGTCTATTCTGGATGGCCATCCATGTAATTAGGCTACATTTAGGGATATGTGATGGAAACCACACAGCATGGTTCCAACTAACAATGGGGAATTTGATCCTGAGATGCTCCCACAAAGAGGATATGGAAAACAGACCATCTTGAGTGAGGGACCACCTACAAGAATCAACATTGGGAGTTACATGAGGATTGAGAGCAGGTAGGAGAGCTCTAATCTCATTCAGCTCCCAAGTCTGAGTAATAGGAAAGGACCACTGGTAGTCCCTACCCAGTATAACAGATACAAGGGCATCGTCAGATAACCCAGAATCGTAGACCACGCGGTTGCCAAAGTGCTCAACAAGTGGGCCAAGGTGATGCCAGTTATCATACCACAAAGATACCTTGGAACCATCACCGACATGGAATTTGATGAATGGATGAACGAGAGGGCGAAGTTGGAGTAATTTCCTCCAAGTCCAGGAGGGACTAGAAGGGATTTTAACCTTCCAAAAGCTTCTCCCTTTGAGCAAATATGATTTTACCCATTGACACCACATGGATTGCTCCCCGCCAGAGACAAGGAACCAGATATGTTTGGCCATGGCAGCCTTGTTCCAGACTTGGAGGGATTTGAACCCAAGGCCACCTTCTTTCTTTGGGGAACAAAGGTGGTCCCAGGACACTTTGGCACTTGTGTGTTTTAACTCGGACCCAGTCCAAAAGAATGATCTGAGTATACCTTCAATTTCCTTTATCACTCTTTTGGGGAGAATAAAGATAGAAGACCAATACGTCTGCATGGAAAAGAGGACAGACTTAACCAGCTGGATCCTACCAGCATAGGAAAGGTACTTATTTGACCAAGATTTGGTACGATTAGTGATTCTATCTATGAGTGATTTACAATCCATATACTTGAGCTTAGTAGAGATAAGGGGAACACCAAGATATCTCACAGGGAGTGAACCCTCCTGGAAGTGTAAAGCATCAAGAATGGACTGCTTAACAGTGGAGGGGACACCTGAGAAGAAGATGCTGCTCTTACCAGGGCTAGGTGATAGGCCAGATAAAGATTCAAATTCAAAAAGAGCCTCTTTAATGCAGAGGATGGAACTCAATTCACCTTTGCAAAAGATCATAAGGTCATCAGCAAAACACAAGTTAATTAACTTCGTTTTATCACACCTCCAATGGAAATGGAAATTGGGACTTTGGGATTTTTCCTTGAGGATTTGAGTGAGTATTTCCATAACAATAACAAAAAGGTAAGAGGATAAAGGGTCACCTTGCCTCAAACCTTTCTTGCCCATGATAGAACCAGTGGGTTCGCCATTAATGTTCAGGGAGTAATTGGCAGTGGAGATACAGGCCTTGATCCAATTGATCATCTGAGGATGGAAATTCATGGAGGTAAGAGTTACCCACAGAAAATCCCAATTAACATTGTCATAGGCCTTCATAATATCCACTTTCATTGCACACTTAGGAGAGGGAGAGTATTTGTGGTAATCTCTCATGATCTCTTGGGTGAGGAAGATATTGTCAGTAATTCTTCTACCTTTCACAAATCCAGATTGGACAGGATCGATGAGGTGAGGGAGAGCCGCTTGAATCCTCTTTGCAAGGATCTTCGCAATGCATTTGTAAATAGTGTTACAACATGATATGGGTCTAAAATCCCCAACCTTGGTAGGATTGGGGACCTTAGGAACAAGGGCAATGCATGTAGAATTGGCTTTAGTGAGGAGTTTTCCAGATCTGAAAAGTTCTTGGCAGCAGAAGTAACCTCATTACCCACAATACTCCAAGATTTACGAAGAACCCCGCATTGTACCCATCGGGACCCGGGCTTTATTAGGGTTCAATGACATGAAAGTCTCTTTAATCTCTAAATTGGTAATCTCGAGATCATATCATCTCTTTGGGAGTCCGGAGTTTGACAACCAACCAACCGACTAACTCTAGAGTGGTTAGAAAGGCCGATTGGGTGGGCGGTCCCCGAGAAGAGAGTGTAGTAATCAACAAAGGTTGCTTTAATCTCAACAGGATCATGAATAATAGTACCATTAGACAAAGCAAGACTAGTGATTCTGTTCTGCTTTTACGTTATGGGAAATGGACTTAAAGAAGTATGATGTGCACCGATCACCCAACTTGAGCCATTGGATCCTAGATTTGCTTTTGGCAAAACTCTCCTCCGCTCTCCGCAAGGGCCAAATATTGCTTACACAGATTCCTTTCATGAGCTTGCTTGCTACCATCATTGGGATTATGACCAAGATCCACCTGGACTTGGTCAAGCTGAACTTAGCAAGGCCACTCTTTTGGAGATGTCACTATACTCTTTAGTGTTAAGAGCCTTAAGTTCAACTTGGAGAAATCTGAGCTTCTCACAAACAACGAACATAGGATTGCCTATGATCACCTTTCTCCAAACCTTCGAACAATAGATAAGAAATCGGATGGTCACCAAAAGTTGAAGAATTTGAAAGGCTTATAGGTTCTCCTAACGTCGGGATTCAAATACACAATGGCGGGAGAGTGATCGAAATACCGGGAGGGAAAATGAGCACTAGAGCAAGTGTAGGACTTAATCCAATGCTCATTAACAAGAACCCTGTCAATTTTGGTGGCTACATACCGAGAGGGACTTTGCTTGTTAGCCTGTAAATTGACACCCAGAGTATCTAAGATCCTCAAGATCATTAGTGATAATGCATTGGTTGAGTTCATCCATGTGAGGAGGCCAATGTTGGTCTCCACCATATTTCTCATTCTGAAACCTTAGGGCATTGAAGTCCCCTAATATGATCCAGGGGTCAGAGCATTTCCATTTGGTCAAGTCATGCCAAAGCTCTCTTCTCTCCGTGTGGAGATTAGAGCCATAAATAAAGGTAGCCATAAATTTAATGTCCTTAGATAAGGATTGGATAAGGCAATGGATGGCTTGACTTGACTGATGATCAACACTCGGCTAAGGATAATGGGGTCCCCGAGACCACACAAATTCTTCCACTTGGAGCATTAGCAAAATTCTGAACAAAGGACCACCCTGGAAACATGGAATTAATGATCCTAGGACAATTAATTTCTTTAATTTTATGCTCAACAAGACAAAACAGTGAAAGCTTATTAGATCTAACAAAAGAAACGACCTCTTTTTGTTTAACAGGGTCATTAAGACCCCTCATGTTCCAGAACCCAAAATGTAGAGGTGTTTTCAACATAAATATAAATATGATGGCACAGTATAGGAAGTATTATCTTGATGCCCAACAAAAAGATGGATATATAGAGTTACCTCTTAGGAAAAGGGAACGACTTGCTCCCCTGTTGGTGCTGCCCTTGCTTGTTCTTCTTATTGCTATTCTTCTTATGAGATACAACCTTGAAATCCCCTTCTTGAGTAGCAACAGCCACTGCTGCCCCAGTACTACTGCTGGAAGGTTCAGAGAGAGGGAGCAAGGTATGAGTATGTGCTGGATCTGGATCAAATCCAGCCCCTTGAAGCTTAGTTTCCTTGGGAGGGTGAGAACCTTGAGAATTACTTAGAACTGCCGAGGTAACTACATCTAGGGCCTCACTTCCCCCTTTGCTCAGAGCCTCAAGTACTCTACACTGGACCACCGGATCCTTGTCGGATATCGCTGCTTCCAGCACTTGATTCCCCAAATGAGGCACTTCAGGAACTACTGGGGCTGGAGGGGGCTTGGGTTTGCACTTATGGCCAAACACATTGCATTCAGAGCATTTAGGAGGGAGCCACTGGTATTCAACGCGGATGGTCACCGCATCTCCATTAACTCTAATAATTACCTCTTCAGGGAGTACATCCCCAGCATTAATCTCGACACAGACTCTCGCATAATCCAGTCTTTTCTTACTTGCCGTAGCTTGATCAACATGAATAGGCCTGCCAATAGTGCTGGCTATACGACTAAACCCTGACGCAGTCCAGCACTCCAAAGGGAGCTTGTGGAGTTTAACCCAAGCTGGGATAGAAGGAGGGTGAGCAGTTGTAGGAACTAGCATTCGCTTCCATTCAGTGAGTAGCAGGTAACGTTTGGAGAAAAAATAGGGACCTCCTTCCAAAGTTTTCAACTTAGAGGCTTCATCTTTAAATTCGAAGAAAAAACAAGCACCTACCTGTTTGATGGAAACAGGGGCGTTCTCCTTCCAAACTGCTCTCGCAGTGGCACATAAGAGGTTGTATGGCATCTTCCCATCTAGGAAGTACCCAATCAGACAATGGTCCCAAGTGTCAGTGTCAACATCAGAGTCATCTAACTCAGCTATAGCATCTGACCCATTCTGTAAATCAGGAAAGTGCTCAAGCTTCATAGTTTTTGAGGGGGCCTGGGCAGTGAATAAAGAGGACCAATTTTTAGGTTTCTCTGAATTACGGGCAGCACCAGGGCCTTGTGGCTTAGTGCAGAGTGTTATAGCCGTGATCCTCGTCCGGCCATCATATGGGCTATAGTCAAGCCAAATCTCAAGTTATACCAAGTTACTCCAAGTGATGAGATCATGCAAGTTCACATCAGGAACAAGCTCTTTAGGCTATTGTGGGAAACACATGTTTATCCTATGTCCCGTAGTGCCTTGTATTTTCCCTAACTATCCTCATGTAGTTTACCGAAAAAAAAACTATCCTCATGTAGCCTTGCGGCCTCCCTTTATTTATCGCACTTTTTTTCTTTTCTTTTCTTTTCTTTGTCCTCCCTGGGGTATGCCCCTTGTAGGCTGTATTTTCTTTTGCCTTCTTTTTATTTCAAGCTTATTTATCCAAAAAAAAAAAACAACAACATCCTCCCCTAGTTGTAGATCAGGGTAGTGATTTAACTTCATGACATTCGACCTACCTTGTGATTGAAAGAGAGAGGCCCAGTCCTTGGCCTTGGGTTGCTGGACCTTATTCGGGTCCAGGGCTTGGGCTTGGGGAGCAGCTATTCCAGTAGGAATGTACGTTGTACTAGGGGTATGGAACCCTATCTTTATAGTGTTACCTGCAGTTGAGCTTGATGATGGACCCTCAGGGACGATTTCCTTCGCCTGGAGCTGTATGAGTTTGGTTCTGAGTTCTGAACAATCGACCTTAGATCCGGATTTCAGCATAACCTCCTCGAGGGCTTGAACGAGTGTTGATATTTTCTCCTCCTCATCCTGTTGACCCCCAGCCTGTTCCAGGAGCTTGCGAGCAGAACCCGGACTAGATCTGGGAGGACTTGAAAAACTAGGGCTTTCTGTAGAGTTGTGGAGGACGACATCATCAGAAGGACTGTCAACCTTGGGGTGTTTGCTAGTGAGGACAACATCATCAGAAAGAGACCCCGATGTTGCAGCTGTAGTGTAGATATTATGGTTTTCTGAAAAATCAGAGGTTTTGAGGCCAAATGGGTAAAGATCAAGAGGTCTAAAAGGGGTGAATTTGGTGGGTGTTGAAAATGTAGTACCCGGCTTCAGAAGGTTGCTATGAATCGGTTTACCTACTCCTCCATGCCCTGAAGTAGGAGATCTGTGATGTTCTTTACCACACGAAGTAGGTGAAGAATGGGGAGCTTGTGTCGCCATGGATGAACCTCGAGTCTGATCCCCAGCTGTTGCAGATCGAAGATCAGATATGGGGTTAGTGAAACCCGGTTGCTTCCTGCGTAGTTCATGAGAGTCGGTAGCCTTTAATCCAAGACCACCCTTTGTTGACATTGATTCGTCCTGCATGAGAAGATCACCAGGAATTTCTAGGTTTTCCGTACGCGATCCCCAAATCGCCTAGAGAGAGAAGTTCCCGTTAGAGACATTTTAACTTTCATTCCGGAGTTGGTAACACTCAAGCAGCGGAGATGAAGACATTAAAGGGGGATATTAGGAAGGAACCTGATCCATTACCTCCTAATATTCCAACTGATTGCTGCAATTCTACTAATATTGTTGGGAGCAGCCCTAACAAGGACACTGGGGAAGGAGGGTCAGGGAAGGGGAATGTGGTGTCAACGACTTTGGATTCTCCAAAATCATCAGTCAACTCCAGTAAAAAGAAGCAAAAGAAAAGGGGCAATTCAAGAAGCTCCACTCAACCTACTAAGAGGTAAATGCACAATACTTTCATTTGGCAACACACGAATACTTCCATTATTTGCCGCTTTTGTTAACATATATTTATTATGACTACAAACCCTCTACATTTTGGATGCTGGAATATGAGGGGTCTCAATGACCCCATTAAACAAAAAGAGGTTAGATCTTTTGTTAACTCTAATAAATTATCCTTTTTGGGTCTTGTGGAACACAAAATAAAAGAACCTAATGCATCTAGAATCTTGACTTCCATGCTCCCCTTTTGGTATTTTGCTCACAACTTTGTCCAAGCCCCTAGTGGTAGAATTATTGTTGCCTGGGATCCTGCTGTTGTGAACATCAGCATCATTGATCAATCTAGTCAAGCCATTCATTGCCAAGTAAATTCTATCTCTAGTAGTACTCAGTTTGTTGCCACTTTTGTGTATGGCTCCAATTCCTATATTGAGAGATCTGAATTGTGGCAATCTCTTAACCACTGGAAGAGCTCTGTGCCTTGGATTATACTAGGAGACTTTAATGCCCTAAGACACCCTACTGACAAGGTGGGTGGTGATAACCACTGGCCTCCTCATTTGGAGGACTTCAACAAGTGTATCTCCTACAATGACCTTGATGACTTGAGATACACTGGTTGTCATTTCACTTGGGCAAACAAGCAGGACCCTTCACACTTTGTATCCACTAAGATTGACAGGGTATTGGTTAATGAGCATTGGATGAAGACTCACTTTTGCTCCAATGCTCATTTCCATACCCCTGGCATCTCTGATCATTCTCCCATGGTGGTATTTCTGAACCCTGCTCCCAAGAGATCCAACAAGCCTTTTATATTCTTCAATTTCCTTGCTGACCATCCAGATTTCCTTAGTATTGTACAGAGGATATGGCATAAGGTCATTATTGGCAATCCTATGTTTGTGGTGTGTGAGAAACTCAGACTACTTCAAACAGAGCTAAAAAAGCTTAACACCATGACTTATAGTGATTTATCCATTAGAACTTTGGGTGTTAAGCAACAATTGGAAGCTGTCCAAATTGAACTAGGTTCAGACCCTAGCAATGTTCCCAATCAAACTCAGGAGAGACTGTTGTTTAGGCAATATAATCAGCTTGCAAGAGCTGAGGAAAGTTTTGCAAAACAAAAGTCTAGAATCCAATGGCTGAAACTGGGAGATCAATGTACCTCTTACTTCTTTAAATCCATAACCCAAAAGAGGAATAGAAGTAGAATCACAAGTGTCATGCTTACTGATGGCAGCATGTCTTATGATCCTGACATTATTAAGGATACCTTTGTTGACTTTTACACTAGTCTGCTTGGTACTCCTCATTCCACCCAATACTCAGGGGACTCTAGAGTTGATCAATTGGTTGCTTCTAGGCTCACTGATATTCAGAGAAATGCCATGATTTCTGATGTCTCCAATCAGGAGATTAAGGAAGTTTTTATGGCACTGAACCCTAACAAGGCTCCTGGCCCTGATGGCTATAATGCAAGTTTCTTCCACAAATCTTGGGAAGTTGTTGGCCATGAAATAACTTCAGCTGTGAGGAACTTCTTCAGGTCTGGGAAATTACTCACTAAGGCCAATGCCACTAGCATTGCCCTTGTCCCTAAAGTTCCCAACCCTTCCAAAGTTGGGGATTATAGGCCTATCTCATGTTGCAACACAATCTATAAATGCATTGCAAAAATCCTTTCTCGTAGGATTCAAGTTGCCCTGCCTCATCTCATTGATCATGTCCAGTCAGGTTTTGTCAAGGGTAGGAGGATTGCTGACAATATCTTCCTCACTCAAGAAATTATGAGGGATTACCACAAACACTCTTCTACACCCAAATGTGCTTTGAAAGTGGATATAATGAAAGCCTACGATAATGTTAGATGGGAATTCTTATGGGATATTCTATATTCCATGAATTTCCATCCTATAATGATCAATTGGATCAAGGTGTGTGTATCCACTGCTAATTACTCTTTAAATGGTGAATCTTTTGGCAAAATCAAGGGCCAAAAAGGTCTGAGGCAAGGTGATCCCTTGTCCTCTTACCTTTTTGTCATTGTTATGGAAATCCTAACCCAACTACTCAGAGAGAAAGCACTTGATCCCAACTTTCATTTCCACTGGAGGTGTGACAAAACCAAGATCATCAATCTCTGCTTTGCTGATGATTTCATGATCTTCTGCAAAGGTGAGTTGAGTTCCATCCAATGCATTCAAAGCGCTCTGAATGAGTTTGCCTCTCTCTCTGGTTTGACTCCTAGTCCTGGTAAGAGCAATGCATTCTTTTCCGGAGTTCCAAATTCAATCAAAAGCTTAATTCTCCAAACCCTTGGGTTCAATGAAGGGACTCTTCCAGTCAAGTACTTGGGAGTTCCTCTCATATCCACCAAACTGAGATACACTGATTGTCAAATTCTCATAGATAGAATCACAAGTCGCACCAAGTCGTGGGCCAACAAGTACCTTTCTTATGCAAGTAGAGTCCAGTTGATTAAGTCTGTGTTGTTTTCAATGCAAACTTACTGGTCCTCTATATTTATTTTGCCCAAAAAGATAATTAAGGAAGTAGAATCAATTCTTAGAGCTTTTTTCTGGACTGGCCCTGACCTTAAGCACACTGGGCCAAGATTTCATGGGAACACTTGTGCTCTCCTAAAAAGGAAGGGGGTCTTGGGTTTAAATCCCTCCAAGTATGGAACAAGGCTGCCATGGCCAAGCATATATGGTACCTCATTTCTGGAGGTGAGCAGTCGATGTGGTGTCAATGGGTGAAGTCGTATTTACTTAAGGGTAAGAGCTTTTGGAAAACCAAAATACCTAGTAGCCATTCTTGGACTTGGAGGAAACTGCTTCAATTGCGTCCTCTCATTCAACCCTTCATCTTTTATCAAATTGGAGATGGAGCTTCCACTTTTTTGTGGCACGACAATTGGCATCCCTTGGGACCACTAGTTGTGAAATTTGGTAACCGCGTCATCAATTTTATATATGTAATGTTGTAATAATTTTAATCAATTTAATGTTAATATTGTAATTAAAAGTATAGTTAATAACGTATAATATTATTGTTATATCAATTTTAAATATAAGTAATATATTTACACATATAATATTATATCATATTTTATAAATTTAATTTAAATTATATTGTTAAAACGACAATACTTTTATTACTTATTTAAAATACCGTATTTAAAATAACTCTTTAAATTGTTTATTATAAAGTATGTAGTTTTAAAATATGTTAATTTATTTTTAAACATTTCTATATTTACAATAATTTTATATATGTAATGTTGTAATAATTTTAATCAATTTTATATTAATATTATAATTAAAAGTATATTTAATAACATATAATATTATATCATATTTTATAAATTTAATTTAAATTATATTGTTAAAACGACAATACTTTTATTACTTATTTAAAATACCGTATTTAAAATAACTCTTTAAATTGTTTATTATAAAGTATGTAGTATTAAAATATGTTAATTTATTTTTAAACATTTCTATATTTACAATAATTTTATATATGAAATGTTGTAATAATTTTAATCAATTTAATATTAATATTATAATTAAAAGTATATTTAATAACATATAATATTATATCATATTTTATAAATTTAATTTAAATTATATTGTTAAACGACAATACTTTTATTACTTATTTAAAATACCGTATTTAAAATAACTCTTTAAATTGTTTATTATAAAGTATGTAGTATTAAAATATGTTAAATTATTTTTAAACATTTCTATATTTACAATAATTTTATATATGTAATGTTGTAATAATTATTGTTATATCAATTTTAAATATAAGTAATATATTTACACATATAATATTATATCATATTTTATAAATTTAATTTAAATTATATTGTTAAAATGACAATACTTTTATTACTTATTTAAAATACCGTATTTAAAATAACTCTTTAAATTGTTTATTACAAAGTAT